>JAWPHD010002273.1:0-265766 GCA_037043455.1 Cyrtodaria siliqua
GGATCCAATTATAAAGATAGTTGTCTCATGCAAGTTCAGACACAACAAAACCGGAGTTACTCAGGGCGGTTTTGTAAATCTATATTAGAATTCGCCAGCGAAAATAACCAATTACCATTGTTATCTACTAAGCAGTCTCTGAGAGAAATATTTTCATTTCTTATTTCCCTCGATGTTCAATTTTTCCCTATAGAATCAGCAAAGACGTCTGAAGTGTGGTCCCTTGGCAGATGTCGGAACCGGACTCGGAAATTGCATGACCTCTATGTATAGACCTCTAATTTCGTGCGCATTTCTGAATTCATCTCATTTAAGAACAGACATGAACACTGTATACCTTTGATCAGAAACATACGACCTTGAATTTGTTGCACGAACACAGTCTACTAAATGCATACGTTCACGTGTAAAGTGTCAAGTCATTATCTAAAACAGTTTAGAAACTAATTAGACCGAACTCGAAAATTGCACTTACGTTTCACGTGACTTTAAGCAGGATTTCTATACCACGTGACATTTTAAATGCGTACTCAGGTACAAAAGCCTTGATTCAGGTAGACTTTTTATCATTTCTTCGAGAACACTGAACAAATTTGTATCGAATAAAGCGCATTTAACGCTACTAAGCGTACCCCGCTAATGGCAAAGTGATTATTCCTGCACTTGTTGGCCTTACACCAATCAAACAAGCCAAAAAAACACTATCGGATAGTCTCGGTCAGGTTAAAAAGTGTGGCTTGCGTGACTCAGTTTGTATTATACTCACAAAAGGCTCTGTTTTTTCTATTCTAACATGGATTCTGTTTGTACTATTCTCATAGTTGACTCAGTCTATACTGTGTTTATTAGTTGGTTCAGTTTACACTGGCCTTAACGTGGATTCGGATTGCACTGTGGTTACAGATGATCATACCTGCGAAGTCTTTCATATACACCAAGAAGAGAGACAACTGTATGTTATTCTAATATAAAATACATTAATTCCCCTCGCCCAATGAAACAGCCTGTAGATTATCTTGACCTCCGAGATAATATATAGTGCCCCAACAATAGCGTAAACAATGGGGTTATTGTTGTGTAATAATCGAAATAACAGATAGTCGTTCGGATGCGAGTAATTAAATCACTCGTGCTAACGCACTCGTGATTTAATTACTACGCATCCGAACTCCTAACTGTATTTTATTCACGGATAAAACACAGGTATGTATTTATTATTTCTTAAATAAAATACCCTGTACTATGCTCAGAGTGGAATCACTGTGTTTATGCTCAGAATGGAATTTGTTTGTACTACGTTTCGAGTGGAATCAGTTTGTACTATGTTTCGAGTGGAATCAGTTTGTACTATGTTTAGAGTGAAATCAGTTTGTACTATGTTTCGAGTGGAATCAGTTTGTACTATGTTTAGAGTGGAATCAGTTTGTACTATGTTTAGAGTGGAATCAGTTTGTACTATGTTTAGAGTGGAATCAGTTTGTACTATGTTTCGAGTGGAATCAGTTTGTACTATGTTTAGAGTGGAATCAGTTTGTACTATGTTTAGAGTGGAATCAGTTTGTACTATGTTTCGAGTGGAATCAGTTTGTACTACTATGTTTCGAGTGGAATCAGTTTGTACTACTATGTTTCGAGTGGAATCAGTTTGTACTATGTTTAGAGTGGAATCAGTTTGTACTATGTTTAGAGTGGAATCAGTTTGTACTATGTTTAGAGTGGAATCAGTTTGTACTATGTTTAGAGTGGAATCAGTTTGTACTATGTTTAGAGTGGAATCAGTTTGTACTATGTTTCGAGTGGAATCAGTTTGTACTACTATGTTTCGAGTGGAATCAGTTTGTACTATGTTTAGAGTGGAATCAGTTTGTACTATGTTTAGAGTGGGATCAGTTTGTACTATGCTCAGAGAGGAATCAGCGTGTATTATGCTCAGAATGGAATTAGTTTGTACTATGTTAGGAGTGGAATCAGTTTGTACAATCTTTAGAGTGGAAATAGTTTGTACTATGTTTAGAGTGGAATCAGTTTGTACTATGTTAGGAGTGGAATCAGCGTGTATTATGCTCAGAATGGAATTAGTTTGTACTATGTTAGGAGTGGAATCAGTTTGTACAATCTTTAGAGTGGAATTAGTTTGTACTATGCTCGTTCGTGCAGTGATCAAAGCGTCTTGCCGCACAATTCTATGTAGTTTCACTCGAATACAATTATTACACTGTCAACTGTTTATCTCGAGACTCGGATCAGTTCCTCAAACCAAATTCATCGGGATAATAATGGCGTCCTGGGTATTGTGGGAATAATTCATTTCAATATTAACTAGAAAAGTCGGGAATGTGTTATCCACTTATCCAAATATATACTGACTTCGTTTGAAATTCATAGCCATTCATTTTCTGAGAAAATAGTTACTTTTATGGAGATGGAGCCAACATGTCCAATGAATAAAGAGTTGGTGCTTAGCTCTGATAGAGGTTGTCTCGCTTTCTATTATATTCTCGTATTTGTTGACAAAGTTCCACTCACTCATCAATACTAAATCATATTTAAATGCGGGTTTGAAACAGAGAATGCGAATTGTGTTGTTTGATCTGTTTTATTTGTAGGATTTCCAGACATTATTTCGTCGATGCACTTAAAACTCATTTTAAACCGTATGAAAATGAGCGAGAAATATGTAACTTCTAATGACAAATTATGACTTATTTCAATTTGCTGAAAGGAGATCATGAAGTAAATGAGTGTGGCTCTCCTATAAGCTAGTTGTTACTCCTGATTTTTTTGGTTTGTTGTTTTTTGTGTTCGTTTGTGGATATTTTTGTGTTTGTTTGTTGTTGTTTTGTGTTAGTTGTTGTTGTTTTTGTTTGTTGTTGTTTTTTGTGTTTGTTTGTTGTTTTTTTGTATTTGTTCGTTTTTGTTTTTGTTTTTTTTTTGGTGGGTTTTGCTGTTGTTGTTTTTTGTGTTTCTTTGTTGTTGTTTTTTTGTGTTTGTTTGTTGTTTTGTTTGTGTTTCTTTAATTGTTTTTTTGTTTTTTGTTAAGTAGGTAAATGAACGACAAAGTGGAAAGTCTGCTGATATTTGCTGTTTTAACATTTCCTTTGTATCTTTGATATTTCAGCTTTAATACCAATAATGGTCAAAAAGTAAGTTATTTATTGGAAAACCACACTAACACGTAATCAATGTCAACATGTTGTAATCACCAAACATTAATAATAATATAAGTACACAATTTCTAATATAAACGTTCAATTGAATAGTCCAGTTCTCCAAAAACAAAACTGACCCCTCTCCTCAATCATACATCTTAAAGTCTCTTTCGTAAAAATGAGCATTTAACTGTTCGAGGTATTTGGGAGCGATATACAATAACTGGTGGTGGGACGGTTATATGTACATTGGCCGCGGTACTCGTTTTCTGTTTATGAGTGGTACGATGCATTATGAATGAGGTTATTGCCAGTGGGACGCGATTTGTGCTAATAGGAGCGGCCAGACGCGTTAGGCACTGGCAATGGGCACGATTTATGCAAATATGGGTGGCCTGACGCGTTGTGTTAACAGGCAGTGGGACGCGATTTGTACTAATGGGCGGTCGAACTTAGAGGCCTTTTAGAGTTAGTGGTGTGTCCAAAGGTCTTCGCTACATACATTGCAGTCATAAATGTTGTATCTTATCCACACACAATGCAGTAATAATGGGATTGTCTTCCATACATACTGTGCAACCATAATAGTTTTAGCCGTTAACATACTGTTCCCTTAGGCAGAACATTATCCTATCAAAATGCATATTATGTAAGACTGTATTTGCGGATTGAGTTTGCTTTAATTCGGTGCACGCCTAACAATTCCCAGACTCCCATACGTTGATTCAAATTAACATTAGGATGTGTTCATTATAATAGGGAACACTGTATACGTGTTCATAATCGGATCCGTTTGTTTTGCATATTTTGCATAATTTACTTGTTATATGCTCTTTTATAGGACTTGTGTGGTTTGCATACACCGTTCTTATTTATTCTCTTGTATAAGGCACAGGTTTGATCTAGTTTCTTGTGTAAGGCACGGGTTTGATCTAGTTTCTTGTATATAACCTGTATGTTTTGGCATAAAACATATTTATTTATTTTTAGCTTGTATAGGACCCGTGTGGTTTGCATACAACATAGTTGTAGGACCCGTATGTTTTGCATGCAACGTAGTTTGGTTCTATTTTCTTGTAAAGGATCCGTGTGGTTCGCGTCTACAATACGTGTATAGGATGCGTGCGTTTTACATAAAACATACATATTAAATTATCTTGTATAATACCCGTGTTTTACCAAACCTAGATTTTTTCTGTATTTTCTTATATAAAGCTGTGTTTGTTGTATACAACATAGTGTGGTTCTATTTTCTTGTGTTTTGCTTAAAACGCATTATAATATCGTATTATCTTGTATATGACCCGTGTTTGACCATACCTAGTTTGTTCTGTATTTTCTTTTATAAAACCCGTGTGTGTTGCATATAACATTATTTGGTTCTGTTTTGTGGTATAGGACCAGTGTGTTTTGGCATACAACATAGTTGTGTTTTATTATCTCGTATTGGACCCGTGTGTTTTGGCTTACAACATAGTTGTGTCGTATTATCTTGTATAGGACCCGTGTGTTTTGGCTTACAACATAGTTGTGTCTTATTATCTTTTATAGGACCCGTGTGTTTTGGCTTACAACATAGTTGTGTTTTATTATCTTGTATAGGACCCGTGTGTTTTGGCTTACAACATAGTTGTGTCGTATTATCTTGTATAGGACCCGTGTGTTTTGGCTTACAACATAGTTGTGTCTTATTATCTTTTATAGGACCCGTGTGTTTTGGCTTACAACATAGTTGTGTTTTATTATCTTGTATAGGACCCGTGTGCTTTGGCTTACAACATAGTTGTGTCTTATTATCTTTTATAGCACCCGTGTGTTTTGGCTTACAACATAGTTGTGTTTTATTATCTTGTATAGGACCCGTGTGTTTTGGCATATAACATAGTTTTGTTTTATTATCTTGTATAGGACCCGTGCGTTTTGGCGTTCAACATAGTTGTGTTTTACTATCTTGTATAGGACCCGTGTGTATTGGCATACAACATAGTTTTGTTTTATTATCTTATATAGGACCCGTGCGTTTTGGCGTTCAACATAGTTGTGTTTTACTATCTTATATAGGACCCGTGCGTTTTGGCATACAACATAGTTTTGTTTTATTATCTTATATAGGACCCGTGCGTTTTGGCGTTCAACATAGTTGTGTTTTACTATCTTATATAGGACCCGTGCGTTTTGGCGTTCAACATAGTTGTGTTTTACTATCTTATATAGGACCCGTGCGTTTTGGCGTTCAACATAGTTGTGTTTTACTATCTTATATAGGACCCGTGCGTTTTGGCGTTCAACATAGTTGTGTTTTACTATCTTATATAGGACCCGTGCGTTTTGGCGTTCAACATAGTTGTGTTTTACTATCTTATATAGGACCCGTGCGTTTTGGCGTACAACATAGTTGTGTTTTACTATCTTATATAGGACCCGTGCGTTTTGGCGTTCAACATAGTTGTGTTTTACTATCTTATATAGGACCCGTGCGTTTTGGCGTTCAACATAGTTGTGTTTTACTATCTTATATAGGACCCGTGCGTTTTGGCGTTCAACATAGTTGTGTTTTACTATCTTATATAGGACCCGTGCGTTTTGGCGTTCAACATAGTTGTGTTTTACTATCTTATATAGGACCCGTGCGTTTTGGCGTTCAACATATTTGTGTTTTATTGTCTTGTTTAGGACCCGTCAGTTTTGCATAAAACATGCTTATCTAATTACCTGGTATAGGACCCGTGCTTTTGCATACCTAGTTAAGTTGCTTAATGTTTTATAGGTGTGCTTTTGCCTGCCGAGTTTTGTTTTATTGTCTTGTATAGGGCCCGTGCGTGTGCATACCTAGTATGGTTCTATTTTCTTGTATAGGATCCGTGTGTTTAGCCTACACATTTTTATTCTATTTTCTTGCACAGGATCCATTTTTTGTTGCATACATAGTTGTGTTGTAGTCTAATCTGTATGCAACAATAAACACCGAAAAAAGGATCCTTGAAAAGCAATAAACACACAAAATTGAAACAAGTCACTGAAAAACATAAACGCTGCGACGATAACTTTCTCGCCTGTCACCGTTGCGGGTTCGGATCCCGCTGGGAACTCGACTTGTCAAGTTTTTGCGGAAAGCGGGAGGTATACAGTATTGGTTCTACCCAGGAAACATGGAGTGATATGCCTCTACCACAAAAAAGACGTCCATTATACAGCCTAACATAACGTTAAACTTCAAACAAACAATTTGGACTTGTCGGAAACAAACATATATATGTACCGTCACGTTAAACTTAAGTGACAAACACAGACTGAATAATACAGACATAAACACATTTTTTTTAATTAAACATAAACTGTCTCGTCATCAAAATTTAATATACAGAGAATTAAATTAAAATCCATAAATATTAATATATATTGTTTCAGAAGTTGGGGCATACATCGATAAAAAGTTAAACGTGAGTGTAAATTAAGGTAAATGATTGTTAGTCTCTGGCAAGCAGATAACATTTGTTTTAATATTATGTCAAGGAAGTATAGTTGTATTTTACAAGGCACCAAGCTTCTGAAACAGTACAGGTTGGTTGGTTAATTAGTTGTTTATCTCATTTTCAGAACAATTTAATAGGCTAGATATAAAATTACTCTTTAGTGCACCGACTTTTGCCTTTGTAAAAATAGTACCGTATACCTCCCGTCATCCATAAGAATCGACACTTTCAAATGATCAAGTACAGTTCGAGCTCCCAGTAGGATTCGAACCCGCATCAGTGAGAGGCGCGGTCTCCAGCTTATCGTCATTACCATCCCGGCCACAGCCAGTAATGCTGATGCGTTTGTAGCCACGGAGGAACCAGTACAGCCAGGAATGCTTATACGTTTGTATATCAAACTCCTTAACGAACTACAAGACGAATTAAGAGATAACCATGCTAAGATTTTCAATCTGGGACGGTATGCGAGTGGTTTTACCGTCTGAAATTTCGTTTTACGGCGGCGCGGTAGCGGAGCAGTAAAACGTAATTTCAGACCGTAAAACCAACCACATACCGTCCAACATTTAATAGCTTAGCATGGTTATCTCAGTGTTAATGATTTTCCATTTAGATGCCAGAAATACAATGTAGAAGTATAAACACTTGCTTTTTCTATGAAAACTAAATTCATGGGTAACGGCATTTGTTGACGTCATCCAATGACGCCGCTTGTTGCAACGTTATGTGACGTCACGTACTTTTCAGACGGTAAATCGTGCGTGTTACGGTCGCAAATGTGAGGCATAAGCCAATGGAGTAACGCGTTACATTATAGTTGCATTAAAATACATTGTGAAATGTCTGCCGATGATAGTGTCACATCATTAAGCAGAAGATTGCAAATTCCTGGCTCATTTATGTATTTATTTATTTTTTTACAAATAAGTTCGGATTGACACCAATTGGTAGATAAAGATAGCACTAAAATTAAATTAAAACGCGCTATCGGGGAATCTTAATTGAAAAATCACACTGAATAACGTGAAATAATGCGGTGGTTTAATTGGCTATACCTGTCACGCAAATCGTCTGATATTCTCGAACACTGTGTTTTAAATTGAATGATAATGTAATGATTATATTCAACTCAATGGCTGCTGGTGGTGGTAATGAAGTCAGGACTTATATAATATAATACACCGGTGTATTAATTGTATCAACTTGAATGAGGAAAGATTCCTATTGAAGATAAAATGGTTAAGATTCCAAAATAAATCAAAAAAAGGTGCTGCAAGACTTATTCTTGATCAAGATTTCGAAACTACTTCGGCTTAGCTTTTTTCCACACTCAGATGGATGACGTCTTCCGGAAGAATTAAGTTCCAAAAAGCAATCCTAATGTTTGAAATATTAAATGATCAAGCGCCTGCTTATCTAAGAGACACATTACTCTAACTTCAAATGTACATATGCGAAATTTAAGATCATACTCAGACTTACAACTGTATTCCCCTAGCCGAATAGTAAGTTTGTCAGAAAATCGTTTGCCTATTCCGGCTCTGAAGTGTGGAACTCACTTCCTTACCATATAACTAATGCCCAATCTGTTAATCATTTCAGAACATTGTATTCACAGTGGATTAGCCAACCCACATATTAGTAAGTCTTGCAATTCTATTTGAATATATTTCCATCACTGATTAGTTAATATACTACAGATGTATATCGTATCATTTGTAAATATTGTATATACAAATTATACTCAGCAAAAATAAAAAGAGATATTAGAGAGGTTTTGAACATTTTTCTGTATAGTTGAATGGGCTTAGATTGCTAAATATATGCAATTGTCGCTAATCTTTACATTTGTTAAGTTTTGTGAATTTCGTTTTCACACCTATGTTTTTAAAGTTTGATTTATTTTTTAAGCGTTCTATATATTTCGATGAAATTGTGTGTGAACATCAGACAAAGATATTATTAAAAGAAAATCATGCTACAATTGTTAGTTCTTTCTTACAGTCTCAGATTTTGCAGGAAAACAAAGTGGATACTTTTTTTTTTTGCTGAGTATATGTATATTGTTGACGGCCTCATGGAAGACTGACTAGTTTCAAATGAGTTCCCTCGTTAAATAAAGTATTTATTTATTATTATTATTATTATTAATTAATTAATTAATTAACGTGTTTGTGTACAATAAAACATTAAGGTATATGTATTAGCAGGGAGTAGAAACATTCGTTTAAAGTAGCTATACCGCCAACACTGAACAGCCAACTTTTACAAAATATATTGAACAAAAAAAAATTAGCACGACATTTTAGGGACATAGAATAAACATATGAGCATTGATATACTCGTTTGAAGATATTAGAAACGCTAGATAATCATGATCTTTTCAAAAAGTGTGGGTTTTTTTAATTTTTGAAGCGAAGTATCAGAATTACCTCCCATATATTAAAAACAACTTAATTTATTACACAAATGTATTGCTTTGAACTAATTTATTATTTGGCATTGACAAGAATTGTCCATTCTGTCATAGTTTAAAACACGTTAAAATGCACAAAACATTGGTATTCTCAAACAAAAACATTCCAAATTTCGTAATTTTAAAACTATCTCCCTTTTCATTGAAAGTAGAACGATTTTCGATAACCTATAAAAGTATGTTCATATCATATTTGCTTGTTTTTATCACTTACTTTGTTTACAAATGACTTTGCGGCATCATTATTGGTCATTTCTTTGTCACATTTTTATTGACACCGAACATACATTTGCTCAGTATATGTACGTCGTTTTTAAACCTACTGACGACGAGGTATATATATATATAGCTTAACAATTTTGAGAATCCACAATATAAACGACTTTAATTAGCCAGGCGAAAGCCCAAAACTGGAGCGTCAAATTAAGAGTTACCAACTCATAATTCAGTTTACGGATATTTTATGAAACCGTGAATATGTTTTTGCTTTTAATCGACACATATATATTATTATATGAACTGAACACCTGGGCCCCGTTTTATGAAACAACTTACGACCATTTTGATCGTAAATCACTTTTTTAAATGCTTTACTATAAATTATACTTTCAAATAAACGTGATTCTGTTTCGTTTTCTTATAAATGTGATACAATTTATGCACTACGTTCACACATAATTGTTTACATTGAATCACAGACCTAATAACAAATGGATTGGACACTACGAAAATTATTTGAATTTCATGTGGCACAGTGCAAAAATTCCAAAAATATTTCCCAACTTTAAACAGACATAATTATCATGAAGAGTTTAGATACAAGTTTCTTTCTAGCCAAATTCCATCACAAATTTAATAATCTTTCAAAAGATTGTATTTTTCTTTCTCTTATATTTAGAACAAGAACGGAGTTTGAGGGAAACTTTTACTATGTCAAAACCTTAGATTTTTAAAAGAAAAGCGAAAAATGATGACATTTTTAACTTTAAACATCTTTTTATACAATTTCTTATTTGGAAAATAAACGTAAATTATCATAATCCCATTTTGCCATTCACTATGAATCTTTTGAGTATATTCTCATCAAAATCAGTGAATAATTGAGAGAGAAGAAAGAAGGAAAAGTTAAGATGCCCCGTGATATTTTGGTTACTTCATTGGTTAAGATAGGTAGTTGATTGAATGCTTTTGTGAACAAAGTGAACGAAAATTTAAGACGTATTATCGTAAGGTTTTTAATAAAACAGGGCCCAGGGCCCCGGATGGAGTTTAGATAAACAATTTTGTAACGTAAAAATTGTGCCGTTATTTGGCGGGTTAGTTTCTTTAAACATACCTAATTATTTCATTGTTATTATGGCTGGTTTTACCAACAACATAAAACTCAACAATTCAATTTTCTTTTACGGTTAATTTATTTGAAATGCATTATTTTATTGCCAATAATCGACTAGAAAACAATTTGCTTGGGTATGTTTGCATGCCACCTAATAAAATACAGTTTCGCGCGGTATTTGGAGGTGAGTTTAAGTTGAATAGGAGTGGTTTGGTGCTGTGCGGGCGTCATATCAACTATATAGGTATGAAACCACCAATTATTTTCCCCGCTGACACCAATACTATAATAGCACATATTGAGAAACATAGTTTACCACTACAAAAATCACCAGAAAAAGTGAGGTCACAAGACATGTAAGACAGTTCTTGTTTGTTTATTAAACAGGTCAATGTTTCGATTGATAGTTGATCATAAAGTCTCGACATCGGGCCATTACGGCATACCCAATTGGTCTCGGGCCATTACAGCATAAATCCTCGGTCTCGGGCCATTACAGCATAAATCCTCCGTCTCGGGATATTACAGCATAAACCCCTCGGTCTCAGGCCATTACAGCATACACCCTTGGTATCGGGCCATTATAGCATAAACCTTCGGTATCGGACCAATACAGTATACCCCCTTGGTATCGGGTCTTTACAGCATACCCACTTGGTCTCTGGCCTTTACAGCATAAACTCTCGGTCTCGGGCCAATACAGCATAAACCCTCGGTCTCGGGTCTTACAGCATAAATTCTCGGTCTCGGGTCATTACAACATACCGACTTGGTATCGGGCCATTACAGCATAAACTCTTGGTCTCGGGCCATTACAGCATAAACCCTCGGTCTCGGGCCATTGCAGCATAAACCCGCGGTCTCGGGCCATTATAGCATAAACCCTCGGTCTCGGGCCATACAGCATAAATCCTCGGTATCGGGCCATTACAACATACCGACTTGGTATCGGGCCATTACAGCATAAACCCTCAGTCTCGGGCCATTACAGCATACACCCTTAGTATCGGGTCTTTACAGCATACCCACTTGGTCTCGGGCTATTACAGCATACACCCTTGGCCTCGGGTCATTACAATATCCCTTGGATCTATAACAGGGCCATTATGGAAAAGCTTGTTTATTAACCCTTAAACTATAATAGCCTTTGCGTCCATTGTAAACCCAGATCAGGCTGATCAGGGTTTACAATGTCCGGCTGATGATCAGTCATTTTCCCCCAAAAAAAACCCTTTGTCCCACCTTTCATAAAACTTTAACCTGCAAATCTAACAAAGCTTATAGCTGATTGTACTTGCTGGAATAAGCACACAGCAAGCGACGCAAGTGTTCCGTGGTTCTAGTTTAATATACTAGGTTGAAACCCAAGTTATAATAACCATACAAGTAATAACATATAAATACAGCACACCAGACACGTCATTCCATTATTCAAAATTGTAATAATGAACTATAAAATATAGTCTGAGTTATCGCTGTCTCTTTTCTAACCCCACTGAGACGGCGATTTTGAAATGCAATCTAAAATACTGTCACGTGAGATTTAAACGAGGCATATGATTGTGCCTGTGCCATGGCGGATTAAAACACAAAATCGGACAGAAAATACAAGCAATACTTTTTATTTTTGACAACGTGTGGTATCCGGGCAAGAAAATGTTGTTTGTTTGTTTGAATGGTGTTTTACGTCCTTTTTAGCACACGTTAAACCATATAATTATGACGGTCGTTCTTATTTGTGGTGGAGGAAGACCACTTCATTTTCCTTGGTAGAACCTGCACTGCATACATGTACCTCCCGCCATCAGCAAGAATCGACACTTTCTTACTTACAAGTTGAGCTCCAAGTGGGATTCGAACCCGCAGCCGGGAGAGACGAGACGGTTTTAAACGCAACGTCGTTAACCCCTAGGCCACGGAGGCACTTGCCGCAAAGGGGGAAGCTGCTTATCCGGGCAAAGAGGTTACCCCTTCACCAACACACATACACACTTACCCAATGTCATGTTATTTTGGCATGTTCTGTCATTAAAGGTCTTCTGGATCGTCCCTGTATTGTTTCAGATGCTAATTTGATCGGGGCTTTAGCGGAAAATCGAGTGTCTGCAACGTTACATGCAGCATTTCTGCTTATTTTTATTTCGAAATTAACTCCGGTACTATACATGCTTGCTTTTTACGCAGAATAGATAAGCACCTTGAACCAATCTGTATGATTTCGAAACAATCCTCGAAAACTTTGGAAGGAGTTTCACATGCAAACCTTTCGAGGCTGACGGATAGACGGAAACGGTTAACGTTATAAATGCACCAATTCGGTGGTGGGGGCATACAACACAATAATCACACACATCGATTGTCAAACGATTTATTTCAAACGGAAGTAATATGCAAGTATGCAATAAAAAATGTTTTTGAATTAATATGGAGAAATATTCTTTTGTACTCGTTGTTGGCGCAAAACAACTCATTCAAGTTATATTTATTTATACAAATCCAATAACCTATACGCTCAGTCTTTTTTATTATAATCAGGGAGTAAGTTAACCCTGCAATCATGCGTGTGAATTCGGGGACCAGTTGCTGGACTAGGAGTAAGTATACCACCGGAAGTATTCATTTTCACGCAGTTAGTAAAACACACGCGGACAACATAAATCGGCAAACGAACCGTTTCTCCTCCCTGTATACTTTCTCCCTGTTATAATGTATCATCGCACATAACATACCACTATAATAAACGCTTTACGGGGTTAAAGTGGCCGCATGGGTTCGATTAAATGCAAAGCTGTAATAATCTATTGTTTACACATTTTATTGCCACCATAAACATAAAGGCTATCTTTCGTAGCCCGGTGTACTATTTAAAAAAAAGCCCTTGATTAAATCTGTTTTTATTACGATGTTGTTGTGAAATTGGCAATTTAGTTAAAGCAAATTTAGATGATCATTCAAATTCGTGCATATTGTTATTGTATCGCAATATGTGTTGCAAAGAATGCAAGTTGCTTGCTTGATTATTGATCTTTGTGTAATTCTTTCCCATCTCCACTTTTGCATATTTTTTTCTTAAATGTCAATGGCATTTGTCGCACTGATTTAGTATCGACAAGAACATTTAATTTCCCCCAAAATGTCAGTGCGCGTTGAAAATCCCCGCTAGTCATAAACCATTTTAGAACTGATTCGCAGTTTTTCGGCATTTATGCGGTTTTAAATAATTATTCCGAAAGTAAAAGGCAAATTCCGCGAAGCGCGTTGGTAATCGCGTTTTTGTTTTTTAATCGTCGGAATTGTCAGTAATGCGCATTTTAAACGTCAAATTGTCGGAGGCATTTTGAATTGTGAACAGAGCTATCAACCCCTCTGAATTACGGTTAAAGGTATGATACCACCAATTATTTTCCCCATTGACACCAAAGTTAAAATGTCATATATTAATGATTTGCTGCAACTTCAACTCAAGTATGGATAATGCAGAAGTGTAATTTTCACATAGAAAACTAATTTTCCACTTGAAAAATCACCAGAAAAAATGGGCTCACAAGACACGTAAGAAAGTTCTTGTTTGTTTACTAAACATGTCAAGATTACAGCTGTTTTCATTGATAGTTGTTCATAAAGTGAATGCATAGATTCGAAATTTCGAAAAATGTTCATCAGTGAAACCTAGTAATACGCTTCTTATATCAACAACAACAAAATCGAATAGAAATGGGCTGTTTTCTCCTACTGATAATGCCCATTACCATCAAAAAAGGAGGGATTACTTTTTATTATAGTAACTACATTCGATTTCACCTCGGAGGTTTACGTGAAAATGGTGATGGTAAACCTTATAGTAGCTATTGAATCAATCATCGGGACAAATCTAAAGTTTCTCTCATTGTTTATTTATAATTTGTTTGTCTTTCTGCCTTTCTGTATATCTTAGATAGCATGTGTTTCTGCCTCAGCCAATCAGAAACTATACCAGAATCTCGGCAAAATTCAAGCTTTTTTAGTAGAAATGTTCAGTCTCAAAATAACATATACTGTGTTGGTGAGACGTCAAACAACAACCTAATTCAACTGCTTTACCCAGTTGCATACTATATTGTAATACAATATGCTGAAATCAGTTATATCACACGGTTTTCCGTCGTAATATGCTAAGTCGACATTGTTAGGGCATATTAGGATAAATCTAAAGAAAGTGGATGAACTCATTTAAATACAACTTTATAAAACAATTGATCAAAATGATTTTTGGCATTTTCAGGCTAGATTTGATAATAACAAAACTTAATATTGGATCAGAAATAAGAGCATTTTTTGGGCTAAATTAAAAAAGTAGCTCATATATAAAAGCGTCATTATTATATCCACGAACTAAATGCGGATGGTCAGAAATACTTTCATAAAAAAATAGTAATTACGGTCACGTGCTTCCGGTTTTAAAATACGGTCAAGACGTTTGTGTTTACAATCAAGCGTTGAAGATGATCAAGACTAGTGATCTCCAGTTTCATCGTCTGTCGTGCTTACGAGCTGGCTCATAGCCAATACTAACGACACATGTATTGTTAAAGGGACACTTGATAATCTTAAATCGTTTCGTCAAGCATTACAATTAGCCTCTCGATTTATGAATCCCATTACGTGGTCCAAGTATTAACTATCATACCCCATCCACCCCGCACACCAAGAAGCGAAAACGGGGTTGGTTGGGGTATGAAATAAAACCTTAATTTCGGTTTAAAAAGTTTGCATATTGTAAAATTAAAACATTAAATAGGTAATTTTAAGCAGGTTATCACATTTTTAAGCAAAAATGTTTTTAAAATTGTTTTATTGTCAAACTATCCGTTATTAAAATCCTGCTAAGCTTTCCCATTGCTTAATGGAATTACGGCGGAACGATGTAATGAGTGTTGTTTTGAGTTTAAACCAGCTTGCATATATTTAAACACAATGTTGAGTTTTCAACCGTGCTTCGTCATTCTACCATAGCTTTGAATATATTATTGGTGAAATGTAATCAACAGTTAATCAACAGCATAACAGTAATATGCAAAAAGAACATGCGTTTTACTATTCTAATAATTAATATTAATGATTGAACAAATCCAATTTATGTAGAAAAACTATCGGGATGCCGCCAGTTTTACAAAAAATCAAGATTGACATGTGTTCCTTTAAATGGTATCTTCGTGTTTGCCATTATATTCAATTCAATTTGGTAAATCCAGTAAAGAAAATAAACAATCTAATATCATGTATTTCACGTAGTCCAGATAAGTGATTATACTCTGACGATCACTTGTCGGGAACTAATGAAATTCAGATCCTAAAACCGAGTGTAGAAGAGCAATTTCACTTGCCGTATAACAGTTTAGTTCCCTGGTGATGACTTAATTGGCACTGTGGATACATGAAGGAAAAAAACTGAATGTAGAACTTCTACTTACACCAAATAATTGTTCTGTAAGCATCTAGACATTTTGACAATAATGAATATATTAGATAAGAAAAAAAATCCACATGCGCCACATAGTTTAAATCTAAATATCTATTGTCGACATCAATCAAACCATGCAGTGGTAAACATGGTAAACATAGTGACGACATCCACACGACCATGCAATGATATAGATAATATCGACATCCGCCAAATCTGTCAATGATATACAACGTGTCTACAACCGCCAAACCGGGCAATGATAACATATACTGTCGACATCCGCCAAACACGTCAATGATACACATTGTGTCGACATCCACACGATCAAGCAATGACATAACTAATAGGGGCAACTAACGCGACGTAGTATAAAATTCCGAATTCAAATCAATTCAAATAACTACTATTTCATCCGCCACACTAGGCAATGATATATACATATATATAGAGTCGTCATCCGCCACACTAGGCAATGATATATACAGAGTCGTCATTCGCCATACTAGGCAATGATTTATACAGAGTCGTCATCCGCCACACCGTGCAATGAAATATACATATATACATAGTCGTCATCCGCCACTTTAGGCAATGATATATACATATATACAGAGTCGTCATCCGCCACACTGTGCAATGATATATACATATATACAGAGTCGTCATCCGCCACACCGTGCAATGATATATACATATATACAGAGTCGTCATCCGCCACACCGTGCAATGATATATACAGAGTCGTCATCCGCCACACCGTGCAATGATATATACAGAGTCGTCATCCGCCACACCGTGCAATGATATATACATATATACGGAGTCGACATCCGCCACACTTTGCAATGATATATACATATATACAGAGTCGTCATCCGCCACACCGTGCAATGATATATACATATATACAGAGTCGTCATCCGCCACACCGTGCAATGATATATACATATATACAGAGTCGTCATCCGCCACACCGTGCAATGATATATACATATATACAGAGTCGTCATCCGCCACACCGTGCAATGATATATACATATATACAGAGTCGTCATCCGCCACACCGTGCAATGATATATACATATATACAGAGTCGTCATCCGCCACACCGTGCAATGATATATGCATATATACAGAGTCTTCATCCGCCACACCGTGCAATGATATATACATATATACAGAGTCGTCCTCCGCCACCCGTGCAATGATATATACATATATACAGAGTCGTCATCCGCCACACCGTGCAATGATATATACATATATACAGAGTCGTCATCCGCCACACCGTGCAATGATATATACATATATACAGAGTCGTCATCCGCCACACTAGGCAATGATCTATACATATATACAGAGTCGTCATCCGCCACACCGTGCAATGATATATACAGAGTCGTCATCCGCCACACCGTGCAATGATATATACATACATCCGCCACACCGTGCAATGATATATACATATATACGGAGTCGACATCCGCCACACTGTGCAATGATATATACATATATACAGAGTCGTCATCCGCCACACCGTGCAATGATATATACATATATACAGAGTCGTCATCCGCAACACCGTGCAATGATATATACATATATACAGAGTCTTTATCCGCCACACCGTGCAATGATATATACATATATACAGAATCTTCATCCGCCACACCGTGCAATGATATATACATATATACAGAATCTTCATCCGCCACACTGTGCAATGATATATACATATATACAGAGTCGTCATCCGCCACACCGTGCAATGATATATATATCTATACATAGTCGTCATCCGCCACACTAGGCAATGATATATACATATATACAGAGTCGTCATCGGCACACTGTGCAATGATATATATCATTGTAATACATTTTCTTAAATTTCCATTATTTTTCCCATTTATTAAAGGCGTTAAATGAATTCTCCGTCTTTGGCCTTATAGGAGAAAGTTCACGCCTATCGATTCCTGCGTGAACATGAAGTTAGTTATTCGTGCACAAAGTAATAAAGAGCTCAAAATGGCTCTTGCGAGATAAGACTGTACACGTTCGTGCCATTTCTCAGAGGGCTTAACGGAGAAGGAAATAGTTTAAATGTGGCAGGATTAGGCAATCGTAGGTTGCACAACACAATCAAAAATCCCTCGATTGTAATAGTTGCGTATAGCTTGGTAAAAAAAAATGGTCACGAAACAAATCTCTGAATATATGTTGATTTAATTGTGGGTACTCTCAATCACACACGGCTATCATTTGTCTCCAGATATTGTAAACATCAATACTAGTCTGTCATACACCTCACATATGCCATACTCCTTATATCACATTGATTTGGCAAGTATCTTTAATATAGACACTTCGTATAGCCCATTTCACCCCGACATTTGCCGAAAGATCACGGATAATAACGAGCTATCTCCGAGTAGCCAAATAGGTCGACCAATCAAACGCTGGTAGGCACATTAAATATTCCTTGTAACGGTGCCAATGTAAATTAAAAACAATGTAAAAATGTTATTAAATGTCAGACTATAACTTGAACGCATGACAAATATATGTTATTAATGTGTTTGGCACTGTAGAAAAACAAAAAGTAAAGCGTGTTTGTTGATACAATTCAAAAACGTGATTGTCAGAAAACAATGAATATTTCTATCGTAACACCGGTTCGAACTTACGCGCACATGCTCCAATGTAAACAATTCAACTCGTGTTCGTATAGCCTTGAAATCCGATCTAGTTTCCAAGGAAAGAGTCAAGATGGCTTCTGTGTAGAATAGCTCTAACGATTGCGGTGTTTCAGCAAACAAATACGCATATATAAAGACTGAAACTAGTTAATTTGTGAGTGTTGATACTGTTATGACTACCAGCATCTGATTAGTTCTTGAAGTCATGTGACTTTGCGCCATGTGACTGAAATTCCGAACTTTGTACGGAGATTTCCGAAGTACCGGTGAAATGGGCTAGAGCTAGCACCTCGAATGGGCAAATACCTAATGGGCAAATACCTTTAATGTAAATAAATCGTATAGCTAGCACCTCGAATTGGCGACTATCTTTAGTTGAGATTTATCACATAACTTGACTTCTGGGAGTGCCATAAAGCCATGTCTTATTTCTCGTAATACACCAGTGTATTACAGGTGCAATCACTGTGTTTGTATACAGTAAAACATTTAATTCAAATTGTTTGCATGATATATCATACGATACGTTCAGACAGTTTAACTATTTGATATTATTTGAAATATTCCTTTATAAAATGCAGTTTAGTAACGTTGAATTTGGTTTAAGGTGTCGCATTATGTGTATTTGTACAGCCGCGTAACCTAGCTGACGTCATGAAAACAACAAAACGACGTCATGATCTTTTTACAAATTGCCGCCATATAAAAGGTAAATTGACAACATTAAAGTGAAACTATCACGTCGTAGATGTGTTATGTGATAAAAAGATTATTATATTCGTGACTGTGTATTATTGACTTTAATAAATTCGTTGAATAAAAAGATAGGATAATCATGCTCGACAGAGCCTCGTATCCTATTATTTTATTCAACTCGTTTATTAAAGTCAATAATACACAGTCACTCATGTAATATCCTCTATATATCAATCATATGGTAAATGTCTTTACTAGAGATAAACCGTACATGACATTGAATTGGCAAGTACCTTTGATATAGATAATCGTATAGCTAGCACCGTCAATGTGCTGGCATCATTGATATAGATATATCATATAGCTAGCACACTCAATGACAAGCATCTTTAATATAGATAAATCGTATATCTAGCACCTTCAATGGGAAAGAACCTTTAATAGATAAATCGCATAGCTAGCACCCTCAATGGGCAAGTACCATTGATATCGTATAGCTAGCACCTTCAGTGGGCAAGTACCATTGATATAGACATATCGTATAGCTAGCACCTTCAGTGGGCAAGTACCATTGATATAAAAATATCGTATAGCTAGCACCTTCAATGGGCAAGCACCTATAATCTAGATAAATCGTAGAGCTAGCATCTTCAATGGGAAAGCACCTTTAATATAGATAAATCGTAGAGCTAGCTCTATCATAGTGCAAGTATCTTCAGATTTTCTGAAAGAAATCAGACTTTATAAATCATTATTATATGTTCTGATTTACTTGTTTACACACCTGTTGACGGGCATTTGTTGATTTACATATATGCATAGTTTATATTACTGCCATATCATCCCTAACTTGTAAATAGTTTTTATTTTTATACATTTACATCAATTTTTAATTACGACTTCATTACGTCATCTTTCATCAGTTTTTGCGCACAATATGACCTATTTATTTGTCGACGTGCCGTAAAACACCATTCATTCATTCATTCATTTAATATAAATACTTATATCGTAGAGCTAGCACCTTCAGTGGGAAAGCACCTTTAATCTAGATAAATCGTAGAGCTAGCACCTTCAATGGACAAGCACTTTAATAAAGATAAAGCGTATAGCTAGCACCTTCAATGGGAAAGCACCTTTAATATTGATACATCGTATAGCTAGAACCTTCAATGGGAAAGCACCTTTAATATTGATACATCGTATTGCTAGAACCGTCAATGGGAAAGCACCTTTAATATTGATACATCGTAGAGCTAGAACCTTCAATGGGAAAGCACTTTTAATATTGATACATCGTATTGCTAGAACCGTCAATGGGAAAGCACCTTTAATATTGATACATCGTAGAGCTCGAACCTTCAATGGGAAAGCACCTTTAATATTGATACATCGTAGAGCTAGAACCTTCAATGGGAAAGCACCTTTAATATTGATACATCGTATTGCTAGAACCGTCAATGGGAAAGCACCTTTAATATTGATACATCGTAGAGCTAGAACCTTCAATGGGAAAGCACCTTTAATATTGATACATCGTATTGCTAGAACCGTCAATGGGAAAGCACCTTTAATATTGATACATCGTAGAGCTAGAACCTTCAATGGGAAAGCACCTTTAATATTGATACATCGTAGAGCTAGAACCTTCAATGGGAAAGCACCTTTAATATTGATACATCGTATTGCTAGAACCGTCAATGGGAAAGCACCTTTAATATTGATACATCGTAGAGCTAGAACCTTCAATGGGAAAGCACCTTTAATATTGATACATCGTATTGCTAGAACCGTCAATGGGAAAGCACCTTTAATATTGATACATCGTAGAGCTAGAACCTTCAATGGGAAAGCACCTTTAATATTGATACATCGTATTGCTAGAACCGTCAATGGGAAAGCACCTTTAATATTGATACATCGTAGAGCTAGAACCTTCAATGGGAAAGCACCTTTAATATTGATACATCGTATTGCTAGAACCGTCAATGGGAAAGCACCTTTAATATTGATACATCGTAGAGCTAGAACCTTCAATGGGAAAGCACCTTTAATATTGATACATCGTAGAGCTAGAACCTTCAATGGGAAAGCACCTTTAATATTGATACATCGTATTGCTAGAACCGTCAATGGGAAAGCACCTTTAATATTGATACATCGTAGAGCTAGAACCTTCAATGGGAAAGCACCTTTAATATTGATACATCGTATTGCTAGAACCGTCAATGGGAAAGCACCTTTAATATTGATACATCGTAGAGCTAGAACCTTCAATGGGAAAGCACCTTTAATATTGATACATCGTAGAGCTAGAACCTTCAATGGGAAAGCACCTTTAATATTGATACATCGTATTGCTAGAACCGTCAATGGGAAAGCACCTTTAATATTGATACATCGTAGAGCTAGAACCTTCAATGGGAAAGCACCTTTAATATTGATAAATCATCAAGCTAGCATCTTCAATGGGCAAGTACCATTGCTATATATCGTACAGAACCTTGCAATGGTGAACACCTAAACTTTTATAACGATAAAAACATCGCATTCGAAAGTTCTTTTAATATAGATAAATCGTATATCATATTGAATTGGCAAGTACATTTAAACGCATATTACGATAGTTTCAGTTCAACGATCTTTAAAATGGCAGAGAAATCAATGATTATTATGAGGGATGCCTGGTGAATTATTGTAGATTTATTTTATCACGTGTAGTACGGTCTTTGATCTGGCAAAGAAATCAACAATTGCTAACCATTAACTTTCAATAACAAGCAGACATAGCCAGTAAGCTGATAACTGCTTAATGGTGTTTATAAACAAAAGGCACTCTAAAATAAACCGCAGTGGGTATTTAAGTTATCACCGTGTTTTATCGGTAATGTACGCGCGCTGTTATTAAAACAACATTCGATAACTATGTTTAAACAAAGATCTGAAACTCTTTGGTTGCATTGTTGCTGGCTGAATGCAACGAGAAGTTTATTATAATAACATATTAGTGTAACACCTTTATTGAGTAGTAGGTACTAGCAAATGCCAATAAAATCAACTATTTTCATAAATGGTGTGTTAATGATTCATCAGTTAAATGTATTATTATAGAATATTGTTATAAGTATTATATTAATATGATGTTATTAATCAAGTGGTTTCATATTGGCCCAGTTATTGGTCCAAGGACTGTCATATTGGCCAATTAACAGTCACTACGGTATAATTTGTTTTTAATCAAATTATTTTGACATACTTGACGTTTATTTATAGTATCGTTAATTCCATTTATATGTCAAAAAGCGAGCGCGAATGACGTTACTTAACGCGAATGAGGTCACTTAAATCTGAGCGCGAATAACGTTACTTAACGTGAATGACGTCACTTAAATCTCGTATTGGCGAGTTTCTTCATATTGGCCTAGACTGGTGCCCAATCGTAACTATTCAACTACTTTGGCGACGATGTGTCAAGGACGTCAGGGCACCAGTCTAATATTGGCCTTGTTTTTTCATATTGACCGACTTCCGGTTCATATTGGCCGAGTTTGCGTCGTATTGTGTGTAAAGTTTCTAGTAAAACAATGCTAATATTGTTAAGTTAATTAATAAATATTGTTATAAGTAATATATTATAAGCTATAGCCGTGTATTCCGATAATTAGTGCAGTCTACTTACAGCCGCTTGTCAAGTTTGTATTGTGAATTTTATTTGGGTCCACCGGGTGTTTTGTTGCAATAAACATATAGTTGGAAAATGCTCATTTAAAACTAGCCGATACGTTTTATATCGGTTCCCATTTCAATCCATGTTTGCTCAGAAAATCTGCACCGTGCACAAAACGGCATGGTGACCCGCGAGATAGCAAACACCTGACAGGAAGTAATGTCGTTGAAGGTGTTCACGCAAGCAGGGAGTACAGAGAGTACGTTATAGGGAGGAGAAACGGGCTCGTTTTGCCGATTTATGTTGTCGCGCATGTGTTTCACTACTCCGTGAAAATGACTATTTTCCGGTTGTTTCGCGAGTGTGTGAAAAACAGCAAATTCTTATAAATTATTACACTTACAAACTCAATAAAGGTGCTAAATGTAAACATAGGTATTATTTATTCACATTGTGTCCTCTGCTACAGAGTGTGTATTTGTTTGCATGTTTAAAAGCACATTTTACCAGACGGTTCCGTGTAACAAAGATGGCGCCACTCTGCGCCAAATAAACGATGGTGACAGTGTATAGCTATTGTAAACGAGATACGAGACTACGGGTTATTTAGGCATTAATAATAACAAAAAGTGAATAGTAAACATATTTATCTTTGTCAAGAAGGTAATTGCATGGTGGTGATTATAAGACAAAGCCTAAAAAGAGGTGATGAAAATGTGCCTTTTGAGATATCAGCTAAATTTTTAATTTTATAGAATTAAAAATGGTGTGGAGCTATTGCAAACGAGATACGAAGTGTGACGTACTCCCTGACGCAAGGGACCCAGAACTGTACTCCAATTTGTTTGCTTATTTGTTTGAATGGTATTTTACTTCAATGTTAGCATACGTTAAGCCTTAAACGGCGGTCGATATATTTTGTGGTAGAGGCAGGCAACCTGTGTAGAACAATTACTGTACATCTCCCGCCTTCCGTAAGAACCGACACTTTCTCACTTGTCAAGTCGAGCTCCCAGTGGGATTCGTACTGTTACTTAAAACGGGTAACACATATTGAAGAAATTGAAGAAGCATTTTAAACAAGAAGCAGTCCGAGGGTCGGCCATAGTCCCCTACCGGGTCTTGTGCAAAATTAACAATTCAGAAGCTGCACAGTTGTCGAAGGTTACTGTTTTGTCAACACAATAATTGCACAAATGTCAAACTGCTGTTAAATGTTACCGTGTTTCGTCAACATAATATTTGCACAAATTTCAAAGAAATAAAGTTGTTATTAGCCAGTTTGTTAATTCTGAAGTTATTGAAGAAACAGTTATCTTTGAATGTACCCATATGAAAGGTTGAATGTACCCATGTGAATGAGCATGCAAGGAATGTTGGATACCTTACCATGTTCAGCTGTAAAATATGTGTTCCTGTGTTCTGAAGGTATCGTGACCTTAACCTTTGAGCTACGGACCTGGGTCTTCCGCGCGACACGCCGTCTAATTATGGTGAACATGTGTGCCAAGTTTTTCAAAATCCTACGATGCATGACAAAGTAACAGCCCGGACAAGCCTATTTCTGACCTTTAACCTCCAAGTATGACCTTGACCTTTGAGCTATGGACCTTGGTCTTGCGCGCGATATGTCGTGTCATTATGGTGAACATTTGTCCCAAGTTATTTCAAAATTCCACAATGCATGACAAAGTTACAACCCGGACAAGACTATTTCTGACCTTTTACCTCCAAGTGTGACTTGACCTTAGAGCTACGGATCTGGGTCTTGCGTGCGACACGCCGTCTCATTATTGTGAATATTTATTTCAAAATCCCACGATGCATGACAAAGTTACAGCCCGGACAAGCATATTTCTGACCTTTAACCTCCAACTGTGACCTTGACCTTTGAGCTATGAACCTGGGTCTTACGCGCGACACGCCATCTCATAATGGTGAACATTTGCACCAAGTTATTTCAAAATCTCACAATGCATGACAAAGTAACAGCCCGGACAAGCTTATTTCTGACCTTTAACCTCCAAGTGTGACCTTCACCTTTGAGCTACGGAACTGGATCTTGCGCGTGACACGCCGTCTCATTATGGTGAACATTTGTGCCAAGCTATTTCAAAATCCCACAATGCCTGGACAAAAACAAACAGACTGACCTTTAACCTCTAACTGTGACCTTGACCTTTGAGCTACGGACCTGGATCTTGCGCGCGACACGCCGTCTCATTATGGTTAACATTTGTGCTAATTTATTTCAAAATCCCACGATGCATGACAAAGTTACAGTCCGGACAAAAAACAGACTGAGGGGCGGACGGGGGTCAAACCTAAAGTCCCCTCCGGTCCGGACCGGTAGGGGACTAATAACTGATTTTCTAAAACACAATTTGAAACGCAAATACAATTCATCAAGTCATAGGTTTTCTCTAACCAATGTGTCATATTCGATTTTTTTAAAGGCGTACTTTTGCGCTATGACAAACGCAACATAATACCAGACACTCACCATATACATGATATATACAAATACGAATCATGTACACATGTATTCTGACTTTGCCAATGTTGTTATGACATTTCAACGGGATTACAAACATGTACTATATAAAGCAAACCATAAACCCTTAACTCGCGTAAGTCAGCGGCAAAGCGTCACATAATCTTAATGGAATGACATTGCCGGGTGAATTTAATCACCAGTCTTATGAATGACTGCTTTAAAACAGTGAACAAACTGTAAACTGGCGGATGACGTTGTCTGACCTTTAATGGACAGAACGAGCGACGTGGTCTGCCAGTGAATAATGACCAGAAGAAACAATCGATATTTCACAGACACACAGAACCTAAAATAGAGAAACGGAAAATGATCGCCTTAAATCAACAAATCTATGTAGAGATAATAAGGCAGTAATGCCAGTTGCAGTATTGGAATAGTATAAAACATGGAGTGGATCGGAGCGTGGGGTCCTTATAGTCGTTCTACTACTACTACTGCTGCTGCTGCTGCTGCTGCTGCTGCTGTTGCTGCAACTACTAAACGGTTGAATATGCGTAAAATGAATTATGAGTTGGTAACTCTTAATTCGACACTCCAGTTTTGGGGTTTGGCCTAGCCGTTAATATTGAGTCTATAGAGTTTGGTTTCTCAAAATATGTTGTTATATATATATATATATATACCTCGTCGTCAGTAGGTTTAAACACGACGTACATCAGTTGTAAAATGTGGCTGTTGTTGGCGGGGTAGCTACTTTAAGTAGAATTAGAGTCGCAGTTTCAGTTATAGTAACAGCATAAGTAGCAACACTATATGCAGCAATATATGAACAGTTAATAAATAATTAATACTATTACTAGCGTGAAGTATTACACCAACAACATCAGCAAAAGAAGTTAAAACGGAAGAAAAAATTGTATAAAAATTACTAACATTATACATGTAAGCAAATTATTATTGTCTGCAGAATTCCACTCCAAGCCTCCACTCTGGGACTCTACTCCCATAGTACATGCTGTGCTTTACAATATGTCAGCTCTCGCTAATTCTCTGGGATAACACTTCAATTATTTCAATTGCTTGTCTTCTAGTTACTGTCTCGAACATGACGCATCTTATCTAACCAAGGGTCAAAACAAACAGATTTAGGAATACACACACTCGGGAATACACACACTCGGGAATACACACACTCGCACTTTCTATATGCAGTTCATACAATTATACTCGAGAAAAGGAAACTATCTCATGTATTCGCAGTTTTTGCACGTATAACTTTAAATAGTCAATGACCCTACCACCGTATCGTCCAATTGCCTTCTAAAAGCATTGCTAAACATGCGTTGATATGTTTATTTGGTGTTTTACGTACTTTTTAACACATGTAAGGTCACATATGACGGTCGCTTTTTTGTGGTGGAGGCAGACAACCCACCTTTCCTGTGTAGAACCAGTACTGTCTACCTCCCGCGATCCGTAAGAATCGACACTTCCTCACTCACAAGTCAAGATCCCAGTGGGATTCAAACCCGCAGCGGTGAGATTGAGAGCCACTAAGGTTTACAACGCAACATCGTTAAACTCTCGGCCACGGAGAGACGCCTATATGTGTTGATATGCAACCACTGTTGCAAGGAGTTGGTGTGTTGCATTTGAAGACTATTGCACGAGTCGTTTGTTACCATATAACGTAGCTTCTGAGAACTGAGAAATGCCCTGTAATATATTTCAACGTTTCTTACCACATCATCTGGCTTCTGGGTGTGTTTATATTCATATATACTGCTGCACCGTGGACAGGCGAACCCGTTGAGTGTTTGTCAAACCAAATACAAAACGACGTCTCTCATAATATGTTTCAGTTTCATATGAAAAGTGCATATATATTAAATTAACCCGCATATTACCTTCAGTTTGATAGCTGTTTATGGAAATAGTTGATATGGAAAACGCGACGACTCAGCTGTTTTTTTGTTATTAAATCACAAATGTTAATCTAACTGAAGCATTAATACTGCTAACAGCTGTACGGATATTTCTAAGAAAGTGTACTTCGATCGTATAGCAAGAATTTATAGGAGTCTTAAAGCATCTTATGAATTAATATAAATGATTTATGCAACAACAACAACAACTTGCTGACTCGTCTAGCTTTCCAGGCTGAACTATTTCATTAAGTAAACATTAATTAAATCGTACGGATCATGAGGCCTAGAACAGTGCATATGCACATACGAATATGAAACTGCAACGCATACTGATGATTTTATTTTTATATCTGTCTATGGTTAACAGACTGTGAATCATGTAGGCGTTAAGCATGCATAACAACTTGAATTCCTGGATTTCACTTGCTGACATGACGTTTTCGTAAATCAGCCTACTGAAATGATTATGTGTATATTAGCGACGAAATATTCACTAGCCTCTATAGCGCATTTGCTTTCAGGCGTCGTGTTAGTGCCGAGAAAAGTAGGGTTGAAGCCTGCTGATTTCCTTTTCTTTTTTTCTTGTTTTTAATTATCATTTTTATGGTTTTCATTATTGCTAATTGTGAGGTAGCAACAGTTCCTTCATTTTTCACTTTGATAACGTAGTCTTATAATTACACACGGTAACAGTGAACAGTTTATATGTGTTGTAATGCACACGTTAACGCACACTTATCCCTTACATGTGAACAGTTGTATTTCTTTGCTGATGTGTACTTCTAGCACGTCGTGTTACAAGGGTGAATTGTAATCAATATGTAAGGCATGCCAAAGTATTAGAACAGAAAGAAGCGAGGTCGCCCACATTGATTTAAAATGCTTGGTAGGATGAACTGATGGTAAAAATCGGGAAGAATGTAAGAAAAAACGATCGTGGCGTGTTTATGTCTCCGTGACAACATTTATTTTTTTCAATATTTTTTAAACACCCGTGGCTTGACATATTATTATATTAACTTCTTTTCTCTCGGCAGCTATTTTACGCTTACGTCAAACCTTCCATGTTCGTATTTGGATTGACTCTAATAATTGTTACAGTCTCCAATCCTTTAAGGGGTTAAGCCTTGCTACGAAAATAACTCGTCATGTTATCACACGAAATAAACACACCATCAGCAAATCAGCAAACAAATCCATGGTATTGAATATCTCTGCATATTATATAAAGGCATACTCTATCTATTACATAACATCGGACTGTCAAGTTCCCTACATCATAACTGGGATGATATAAAGCCCTGATCATAATCAAACATTTTCAGGGTGACTAGCTTTATTACATGAAACTGTGATGTTATCACACGAAATTAACACGCCATCAGCAGATCAGCAAATACATCCAAGTTATTGAATATCTCTGCATAATATATAAAGCAATAGTACGGGCATTGTTGTCGTCTTCATTATTACGTATTTTCAATTAAACGATTTACACCTGTGCTATTACAAAGAGAATTTTTAGTGACCATGCTACAATTATAGATACATTATTTTGTATTGAAACTTAAATAATGCAGGCAAACGCAGGAAACAGACAATATATATCATACAAGTAAGACGACACCAAAAAAAATAATTGAAAAATGCTAGCATTCGCGCACTTCCTTCTATATAACACGTGACGACAGGTTTATACATACAGTACGTTGACATGTTCAAGGGTATTTATATGTTATATATTATGTATAGGATAGAGCCTATGAAGAGAAATCTTCACCATTAAGAAACCGAAAGGGAGGGAGCGTAGCGACCGACCGCGGTTTCTTCATGGTGAAGATTTCTCTTCATCTTCATAGACTCTATCCGCATTAGTGTTTACCATATGTTTAATCGATAGTGTTTATATAGGTCACACTCTTCACCGCGAATATTCATGAATAAATGGTGCAAGTATTTGAAAATCTGGGACACGTGATTGGTTGAAAATACAATATGTCATGTCGCTTCCTTGAATGCTACATTTCCTGTTCGACTTTTATATCTTCTTTTATATAATGACAAAGAAGTTGAACTTTCTTTAAAAATCTTTCACCGATATCAGGAAACTCCTACTCAACTGAACATCGCTAATATTTTAGAATTGATATAACGTTTTGAACATTGTACAGTTATCTTTTGTTTTAATGCTGCCTTCTCAAACAAATAAACATTTAACATAGTTGCCATATAACCATGAAACAACTGGGTGGGGTAGGGGGTAGGGGGTGGGGGTGCGGAGGGCGGGGGGAATTAAAGTGAACTTTAGGCTTTGTAAAGTTAAACAGATGGCTATGGATTTTAAACAGTTCCAGGAACGTTTATTTTCATTCTATGTAAGCATATCAGGTAGGAACATATACAGCAAGTAATAAAACATAAATAGCTCGATTCATATTCGACGTCTAGGCACCCTGAAATGCACAGAAGACGAACAAGTAGTACTTCAGCGATCCATTTGGTACAGAACACGCTACAGGGATCCATTAAGAGAAGAATATCAGGCTATAGAGATCCATAAAGAAAAGTATAATAGGGGCTGAATAACAGGCGCTACAGAGATTCATTAGTAGAAAAATAACAGGAGCTACAGATATGCATTGGTAGAAGGATAACAGGCGCTATAGAGATCCATTAAGAAGTATAGCAGGTGCTTTAGAGATCAGTTCATAGAAAAATAACAGCAGCTACAGATATCCATCAAGAGAAGAATAACAAGTCCTATATAGCCATTACTTGAAGAATAATATGCGCTACAGAAATCCGTTAAGAGAAGAATAACAGGAGCTACTGAGATCCTTAGAAGAATAGCAGAAGCTATATAGTTCCATTAGGTGAAGGATAATAGGGGCTACATAGATCCATTAGGAGAAGGATAACAGGGATTACATAGATTCATTAGGAGAAGGATAACAGAGGTTACATAGATCCATTAGGAGAAGGATAACAGGGGTTACATAGATCCATTTGGTGAAGGATAACAGTGGCTACATAGATTCATTAGGAGAATGATAACAGGGATTACATAGATTCATTAGGAGAAGGATAACAGGGGTTACATAGATCCATTAGGCGAAGGATAACAGGGGTTACATAGATCCATTAAGAGAAGGATAACATGGGTTTCATAGATCCATTAGAAGGATAACATGGGTTACATAGATCCATTAGGAGAAGGATAACAGGGGTTACATAGATCCATTAGAAGGATAACATGGGTTACATAGATTCATTAGGAGAAGGATAACAGGGGTTACATAGATCCATTAGGCGAAGGATAACAGGGGTTACATAGATCCATTAAGAGAAGGATAACATGGGTTACATAGATTCATTAGGAGAAGGATAACAGGGGTTACATAGATCCATTAGGCGAAGGATAACAGGGGTTACATAGATCCATTAAGAGAAGGATAACAGGGGTTTCATAGATTCATTAGAAGGATAACATGGGTTACATAGATCCATTAGGAGAAGGATAACAGGGGTTACATAGATCCATTTGGTGAAGGATAACAGTGGCTACATAGATCCATTAGGAGAAGGATAACAGGGATTACATAGATTCATTAGGAGAAGGATAACAAGGGTTACATAGATCCATTAGGCGAAGGATAACAGGAGTTACATAGATCCATTAAGAGAAGGATAACAGGGGTTTCATAGATCCATTAGAAGGATAACATGGGTTACATAGATCCATTAGGAGAAGGATAACAGGGGTTACATAGATCCATTAGAAGGATAACATGGGTTACATAGATTCATTAGGAGAAGGATAACAGGGGTTACATAGATCCATTAGGCGAAGGATAACAGGGGTTACATAGATCCATTAAGAGAAGGATAACATGGGTTACATAGATTCATTAGGAAAAGGATAACAGGGGTTACATAGATCCATTAGGCGAAGGATAACAGGGGTTACATAGATCCATTAAGAGAAGGATAACAGGGGTTTCATAGATTCATTAGAAGGATAACATGGGTTACATAGATCCATTAGGAGAAGGATAACAGGGGTTACTGATATCCATTACGAGAAGGATAACAGGGGCTAAACAATGAATAAATAAAAAAAATGAACGAACAAGCGAACGAACGGACGAACGAAACAACGGACGGAGGACGGACGTTCGGACGAACGAACGAACGGACGGATGGACGGACGTATGGATGAATGAGGGAATGAATGGTATTTTACGGTTAAATAGCACGAAAAACGATGAAAATTGACAATGAAGTAGGCGATTGTTTACAATTATTCTAACAATTACAAGTATATATATTTACAAAAAAAATGCGGTTATAAAGATAAACATGACCTATAGAGATCGTTTTGTACATGTTCATAATATAATGTTCTATAGAAATCCTTTATAAATAACATGTCATACAGATCCTATTGGAGAATAATAACTCGGCATACATACATGTATATCAATTATAGGAAGATGGCAGTCCTTTAGAGACCCTTAAGGGGAACAATATAAGTAGAAGAATATCATGTCCTTTAATGATCCATTAGCAATATAATTCCAGAACATAACCTTTTTTTTGTATAAATCTATTCAGTTAAATCGATAATGTCATATGACGGGAAACTGTCTGCGCTCCGACCTGCGTGTTAAATTGAAAGGGTTAATTTTATAAATCAACAGTGTTTACTGAAGATGCCGCAGGGGACCATTGCCATAGAAACATTATCAAAGACTCATGATAATTATACACGTTGAATATGGCTGTAATACTGCGCTCCCATATCAAATCATATTAATTATGTATTAGACCGCGGCGAGAACGGGATGATTTAGGATCGTTTTCCACGAATAATATAATATTTCCAGTACATTAAATGCGTGATCTTATTTGTTATTCTAGTACTGTTATACGTTTAAATGATTGATATCGATAATTAATAATTCATATATGTCATGTCTTTCAAATGATTTGCAAACTATAATTTAAAAAAAAGAGCAAATACAGTAAAATGGCTGTACTAGACGGCAACGTTATAATACTTCATTGTATGTTTGATACGGATATATGTTTATTCAATAATACAGTAGACCATTTGGTCTTCAGTAATACAGTAGACCATTTGGTCCATGAGTATACAGAATTACAAATAATTTTCAAATACAGAAGTCAATGGCAATACGAAATCTTAAATAATACTACCATTTGCTTATTAATATTTCCAATATACTAATATACAAATAGTTATCAAAGGCATTTATTTAGTATAGAAACTCAATTCAATACTACCTTTCGCAGACAAAAATACCATTTGACATATTCAAAATGTAGAGTACCTCTTGGGAGAGTACCAGTATTTAAAAAGTATAATATAATTCGTTTCGGATTTTGAAAGCATCAAAAACATAAGTAGCTAGATTCTTTACAGTAATATTATTTTCTGATGACAACAATTCAATAAATTTAGGAATATTTTTTCTCTGCCAATAGTACCGCTTGATAAGCATTGTTATTTATATAAAGTGCATTCCAAAATAAAATGGTATTCGTCTTCTAGAATTGAATTGAATTGGGGTTTTAAGGCGCACCAACACATGAAAAGGTTATATGGCGCCTAACAGGCATGAACATGCCAGGCTCATCTTCCATGTACATCGAGATAAAATATGCAAAATGCGCCTAGAACCTTCTCACCCTGAACTGCAGAGTTGCTGCAAATTCTATCGTAGAAACTCCATTTACGCTGAAGACACGTTTATTGTTTTTCTGCCACTGCTCTTTTGATGCGAGCGAGATAGCACCTGAAATAATGCAGGGATCATGATGAAGGCCTTTAATGAACATGAACAAAAAATGATAAAATGAACATGAATTTGGGGGGATTCTACCCCTCTGCCTACCCCTCCAGAGGGATCTGCAGTGGCCCTATTATTTGCCCCGTGACCAAACGGTGGCCCTCGGGAACCACACGGGGCTCGTCTTCTAGAACGTCACATATAATCGTCTTCTAGAACGTCACATATAATACATTTGCGCTCATTAAAAGGTATACTTAGTGGCTTATATGTGTAATTCTATCTTTTATAAATAGATCCAAAAACGGTTAAATTGAATGTTGTTTTAACGGCTCATCAACCCAGTATAGGGGAAGAATACATAGGAATCCGGGAACCGTGCCCTACTCTTATTATCGAATAGATTCCTATGGTTTTTTAACGTGCTCGGAGGATAGACAGATACCCGGGACCGCACGGTTTACGTCCCCATCCGACGGACGAGGCTAAGGTAAAGTGTCTTGTCCAAGAACACCCCTACGAAACTCAGTGGCACCACGGAGGATTGAACACGGGGCCTCCGGTTACAAATCCGCCGCGCTATACCGACATGTGTGTATTGAAACTGCATTACTAAAATGTTATAAACAGATATCAGTTCGAAATTTCGAATATTTCCGCTATATATTTATATACTGCACACTTAATTCCGCCTTATATTCAAAGAAATCACACGATATTTTGTAACGGTTGCAGCTAGTTCGAGAAAGGACACAACTGTGCTGTTGTAGACTTTTTAATCACAGTATATTTTGTAACACGAAATTCACAAATGTTGAAGTTTAGCTTCGAAAAAGTGAGCCATTTCAGAACAGTATTTAATGTACAGAGATTTGCAACATTTGCTCAGCTGCTTGTAGGCATGTGCCATCTGATTAACAGTCGCATGTTTAACATCTTTTTACCAGTCCGCTAATGATTCGACAATGTGCCAAAGCCTGCATTTTAATTATTAGGTTTTAGGTTTTATAGTTTATTAAAGTCTCGTCATAGTACAGTATTATATACAATAAAACATTACGTATGATTTTAACTATGCCATTCTAAAAGAATTATAAGAGACTATATGAAAATAAATTTCATTTACAACAATAACATACATTAGGAGGACATTTCTTCTTGCATAAGTAGTTGATCTTATTGGTTACAGGTAATATATTTTATACTTGTATATAATGAAAGTTGATGTATTTTAAGTATCTGACAGAATTTTATTTATGAGCAAGTTATGTTAATCAGGCCATAGCAAATCTGATTTGCTATGATATAGATCTCTTAAGACATTTTTTAATTTGCGTTTATTAGGAGTTTTTAAGGGCTGTTGCCCACGGACGCGTATTTACAAACTTAGTTGTTTCTTAAAGTGTTTTTGTTTTAAATTAATTTTAGGTTAGTAATGCATCTGTCATTTGTATTATATAATCAAGATTAACATTAGTTGCTCAACTCTTACCTGTTGTACATACCAATAGTATATGTGTTTGTGTTTTTCAATGCAAATTCGTTTATCTTTTACTATCGTCTAAAGATTACGATTTTTTTTTTTTATGTTGTTTACTGTGATGAGACGTAAATAAATAAATATATACTACAATATATAGCTGAAATTCCCAAGTTGAGTTTATATACCAATAAACTACGATTGTTTGTTTATTTGTTTGTTTGTTTGTTTGTATGGTGTTTTACGTCATTTTCAACACATGTAAGGTTATATTATGACTGTCGATATTGTGTGGTGGAGGTAGACCAGTGGGTGAGACCACCCACTTTTCCTGGGTAGAAGCAGTACTGTACACCTCCCACCATCCGTTATAATAATAATAATACTAATAATAATATCTTTATTTCAAGAGGATAACATATCTGGCTACAAGCCAATCTAACATAATTATGGTCCTCAAGAATCGACACTTCTTGACTTACAAGTCGAGCTCCCTCACTAACAAGTTGCGCTCCCAGTGGGATTCAAACCCGCAGCAGTGAGACGCGAGAAGATTTACAACGCAACGTCGTTAACCCCTCGACCACTGAAGCGCTGACAATGCTGTATTTTGTGTTGGTCTTGGTAACGCCGTATGGATACAACAGCTAGCATAAACTAAAAAAGTCAATGATTGAAAGAATTAGGTGGTAATTATTTCCTTACTTTCCGATAGGAAATGTTAGAACGCGTCCAGAATAACGTTAGCTCTTCATTCCTGAGACGCAGTACGAGACCGAGGGCGGCATGTACCGAGATAATGTGTTTGCGATGTTAGTTTTAATTAAAAAGACCGCGATGAAGGCAATTTCCGAAAAAACAGCAAATCTCGACATACGCAAGTGTAGGATTGGAGTGAAAACAGATTGGCACACAAATGTCAAAGCTATAGATTAACCATTTAGATAAACATTTCATCAAGAATACCACACAGTCATGTAAAAGTGATAGAGAGGTCCTTCGACCTCGAAATTGCCGAATCCAACAAACACAGCCAATATTTAGGCTGTTTTTTTAATCATGAAGTCTATTGGAGTCGTTATTTAACTGCATCCCGTACTTATGTTTGTTTATATTTTTTATTTATGCCTTAAACAAATATTTCTCGACATCTAAATTTCTATTACATTGTTTTATTATGTGACAGGTCAAAGCAATGTTTACATTACATAGTGTGAAAATACAAACACACAAATCAAACAGCCACGTAATACACACGCACCCACCCTCCACCGCTCACACGAACACACACACACACACACACAAACACACACACACACAAACACACATTCACTCTGGCGCTAATTAATAAACATTTTATAAGGACTTACTATTCGCAGTTAAATATTGTTACATATTACTATTTTTTTTTTAAATATTTCAAATATTATATCCAAACGAGGATGAATATAAATAATGTATTCAATATAAATTGCAGTATTTCGCAGGCCTGCTAAAACTTTAAGATCTTAAACGCGTGATGAACATTTTAAATGGCAATTTTGAGCACGTGATTTGATTTCCACACTGTTTTTTTTTAAAGCGCAAATTTAAATTAGTTATGCAATTAATACAAGTTGATGCATTGTTTGATAGTTATTGCAAATAATATATTAGCATAGCAATTCGATTAGAAAGACTTGGTTTAGTTTCTACCAAAACTGTTTTTTTTTATGAAAGTGCACTTACTTTCCTACACTGATGCGTGCTAAATACAAATACAAAGTCAACAAATTATAATCATCGTACACAGCAGCAGCTGTTATAGTGGTACCACACTCAAGGAGTTGCTAGTTCCTCACACTTGCTATTTCAGTTAGGTTGACCAATTAAAGAGATCACAGATATTGCTGCATTAGGCATGTCGTTATGCAACCGAAGGAACTAATTATGTCCTTAGGTGTTAATTTTATATATTCAGTCAGTGTATTACACGGATGGTCCCCACTGATTCGACACGTGTATATATTCTTCTGACTAGGGAGCGTAACAGGACCAATCCGGGAACCAGCCGATAAAGCGTGAAAGTATTCATAATTTTGCATTACAGAGATGTTGAGATTTTATTTTATTTTCAGTAGGTGATAAAATTTGTATTACTCTGTTTTTATCGTTAGGTTCTATAGTAAAACAAAAATCTTTGACAGAGTAAAAAGATGATAATTTTCAAGATTTTGATTTTAAAATATACATATATTGAATCGTTTTGCATAAATGTGCATGAAATATGCAGGGTTTTAAAAGAATCACACTGTAGATACCTTAATTTTAACAGTAAACTTGGTTGAACATCAAGGATAAAGACCGAGTTTAAATCATGAACATTTTGTTTTAATGGAAAATCCGGATATTGTACACTTAAATCAGGAGATCATGAGAGCGACTGAAAAAATTGAAGGATCCGGATTTTATCCGGAGATTTGGCGTGATTTTGAAGTATTAATTGCTTCTCTGACAAATCGAGATAACCTAAACAGCTTTAGCTTACTAGCAGATTGCATCAATTGAATCAATTTAAAAACACTTGGATGTCTGTAATATGTTTTAACATATAGTTTACGTGTGTGTTCATACAATGGATCAATTAAAATAAAATGATATTCATCTTCTAAGTCGGTACTATAATATACAATACTTATATTCTGTATACTTGTTATCACCGGGTGTCAGATTTCTGTTTCAACCTTCGTGTGAGTGACTATTTGAGACAGGTTTGAGAGTAACAACAAATAACACGTACAATAACATGATGCATCAACATTTAGAAGTACATATAAAACAACTTTTAACCCGAAGAGAAAGAATCTTTGACTGAAACACTTGTTAGTAAGTGTCCTCTCTAATAATTGGAAAATGCAATTGATTACAAAAAACGATATTTGACAAAACAGCCTTCATATGGTGCCATGTTTTGCCGTGTATATATCTATTTTGTTGTACCTGTGTACTCACTGACCTAAAGGTATTTTGTATTTGGAATAATAATAAGCCATCTTTGAATTATTGCCTTCCGACATCAAGGACTGAACCGAATAATTCCGAATTTTTTTAGTGGATGATGCAACTTTATTTCATCCCGTGAGCTTCCAAAACAGTATCCTCACGAGTGGCGTAGACATGAGTGAGGATGTTGTTTTTTTTAGTGGATGATGCAACTTTATTTCATTCCGTGAGCTTCCAAAACAGTATCCTCACGAGTGGCGTAGACATGAGTGAGAATACTGTTTTGGAATCTCACGAGATGAAATAAAGTTGCATCTTCCAATGAACAAAAAACAAACTTTCGTTTTATTTTATGCTTCCATCCGTGTTTTTGTGTCTATGTCGCTGGTAGCCCCAATTGTATAACTGCTTTACTACAGATCACTAGTTAATACACGACAAAACATAGTTCTGACATTTTTTATTTCAGTAAAAAGTAATAAACATCAAAGTTTATGCAAAAATCTATGAAATATATAGTCATTACGTGGTCCCGCCTTAATTCCATTAAGCGATGGGTAAGCTTATATTAGCAGGATTTTATAACGGATATGTTGACAATAAAACACGTTTAAAAATATTTTTTACTGAAAAAATGCGATATCCAATTTAAAATTACCTATTAAAATTTTAATTTTACAATATTCCAACTATCTATGCTGAAATTAAGGTTTTGTTTCATACCCCAGCCAACCCCGTTTTCGCTTCTTGGAGAAGGGGTTGGATGGGGTACGCAAGTTAATACTCGGGCCAAATAATGTATCACGGCAAACATTAAACTATCAAGAATAACAACTTTTTGAATAGAGATAATCACTAAAGAAAAAGTAGATCCAAAAATAGTGCAATTTATTTATGGTAATTTCACTGTTTGAAAACAGTGAATTACCACTTTTGTTTCACTGAGAAAATTATATAAAACACTGGAAAGCATAAAATATAAACAATTTTCAATTGGTTGATTTTTTTCCATATTGGAGCCAATATAGGTTTTTATCTGATTTTCATTTGTTTTTATTTTCTCTAATTGGCATTCTTCTGATATTTCTTTCTATAAGTTGTCAGTATGAACAATTATTTTATTCGCGTAGACTTGCATTTTTTAGTTCTATTGAAAAACAAATCCAGTTTCAAAATTCCGGTGATTTCACGACAAATTTGGAAGAAGAAGAAGTGTATTGATGTACGCATGCGCACACGTAATTTTAAGATTAGTGTCTGCCAAATAATGGGTAAGCAGAAAAATTAGTTTCTCGAAAAAAGATTGTATTATGATACTAAAGTATAAGATTATTGAGCCAAGCTTTCTTCTTCAACTTATTTATTCGTCATTATTGTGCATATGGAATGTCTGCAGATTGAATTATGATATGGAGTAGCAGAAAAGCACGTTCGAAAAGTTGCAGAGAGAACGTTTTTAATAAATTTAAGGCATTCAGTTTGTGAATTTAAAATTACTAGCAAGTGTTTATGGTGTTTAAAATGGATATACAAGTTTGTATTATGTTAGCAATAACGACTGGTAAAAGCATACCGTGAAAAACAATTGAAATATTGTCTCTTCACTTTCAAAAATTGTGCATGAAATAGAACCGCAGGTCATTCTCGAAGGTGTACCGGAAGTAAAATAAATCCCATTGAGTCCTGTACACTATTTTCCAAGCTTTCTAGGTTGCCATTTTTTAAAATGAAGTTCAAACTAAGATTCACTTAGATAGTCTCAATCATGAGACCTTCCTCTCTAGAAAACTGTTGAGAAAGGTAAGGGTCATGTTGCATATAAGAAAGTAAAATTCCTGTTGACACCATGAACAAACTGCATTCCTTCGGCACCTCTCAAATGTCTTCTACTTTTACTTTCAAAACGTTCAAGTTGATAAATGAAATCATCATACAACCATGCAAATGTTTCTTAGCTCTCACAAACAAGTCAATAAAGTCATTTCAGCCAGAAAAACTGATATTAAATACTCAAAACTGCCTTTTAACACAAACAATGTTACTTTCGACTACACCAGGCATGAACAACATAGTGATTTACTTCCTGTATTCCAATAAGAACCCTTTATTGTGAGTGATTTTAAAAGCCACTATTCGGATATAACGGATAAAAAAATCATACATTTTGGCGAATCGGCTGAGTTCATATCAAGATATGAACAGCGCAGTCGACAGCGATAAACGATCTGTACCAATTTTCACAGTTTTACCTTTCTTTAACTGTTATATAATATGACAGGGGGGCATATCTGTACTTGGTGTAATGGATGAAATGTTTAAAAAAGTCAATACACATGAAGAAATCAAGATGTTTAGTTCCCAAAAGTGCTATATAAATGCACAATATGTTGATTTCCATGCCAACATCTGATTTGCAAGGCAATTTGGTGCATTTGTGGCATCATATCTTAATTTAGTGGCACTATATGCATATATAAACATCACAATTACTCATAAATGCAAGTCTGGTACTAGCTTTGTGATTAAAAGTTAAGTTTATAGGACTGGACAGCATAATTTGCCTACACTACTCTCTGACATTTTCTCAGGAAGTCCAATTTTAGGATTTGGGAAGGATTTGGTGGCAGCATTATCCTTGCAAATACCAATATCTACATTTTAACAATAAACAAGCCTAGTTTTATTGAAAAATGTCTCTCCCGGTCATCATTTAAATACTTCACAAATCTGAAACTCCAAATTACAGCTTTCCGAGGCAAAAAACATGCAAAAAAAGTCAAAATCTTTCTCTCTAGAAAACTGCTGAGAAAAGTTGTGGTTATGTGGCATATAAGAATATAAAATTCTGAACCGAATAGATGAAAGATCTATGCGAAAGCGCTTCATCACTCAATGCGGTTAACCTTATTGGTCAGTTGGATCTGTTCGATACTTTTTTTGGAGGAATGACGCGTCTCTTTAGGCCCGTGTCTACTAAATAAAAACAGACTGGGATTGGTCAAAAGAAAGTCTAGGAAATCCGGGACTAATGTTTACCAATGCGAAGTCATGGATTGGATAAACATAATGACTGAAATAAAACAACTTGAGAGTTCAAACATAAATATGTTTTCTTCAAAATGGGACATTTAATACATATTTTTGTAGTTATTTGTTAAAGTTATGACTGAAAAATGAAAGCAGGTACACGTTGACATTTGGCGGGAAAAAACTGCAAAATTGCGGTTGAGTCAACGACTAACTTTTCATTGGATTCGCTATGAGAAAAAGCTCTTCATTAAATGTCACTTTGATGTAAGTTTCAGGCAAGGCGTGCCATATATGGCTACGAGATATAGGGAAATCAAGGTAACCCTAAAGGCTATAATGGAGGCCTATGGGAAAATCAATAGTTGTCTGTGACCTAAAGGTTTCGCACTACCACGTGAAAAGTCGAAAGTTTTAAATTAAATTTTCCGCTTTTCGTATAAATTGCAATCGGAAAAGTTGAAATTAACTCGATAATAATCGTGATAATTATCAGAAGAGTTTGATGATTATTGCCGTCGTATAACAATAATGTTTAGTATATTAAAAACATACTTCAACTGCAGGCATTAGTTCTACATTACGAACGCTACTGAATACTCATTTGCCATAAATCAATACGCCAATAAGAAATAGCCATATTCCATAAATCCTCGCCTGTGAATCGCATGTTGACGTTGATATATGCTATGAACGGGATTCGTATAACCTTTCTGACGACAATACCATAAAATCTCGCAAAATCTCGTGAATACTGATAACTGATAAATTCATCTTTTCCATTTTTAGAACGCCAACACGTCTTATTTACATTGTATCAATATTGGCGCTAACATCTAGTTAAGGCTGATTTGTCTTATGACGCACTTTCTCTCTGCCTTATTAGAAGACGAACTTGTATAACTTTGTGAGCACACTATTGAATTGCTGGATGATATTTGCCCAGTAACGATCAATTGTTGATTTCTGTGAGGGATTCTGTTTTTCATAATTAACATTTACTATTCAGCTAGGCACCAAATCCCATCTTTCCTAATATAAATATTCGTCATTTCTGTCTGCATGTCAATTAAAAAAAAAAAGTGAATGACACAAATGGTTTCTTGGAAAAATCGAACCCGATGCAATATATAAAGACGCAGAGTTTCAATGCAGAAACATCTTTACTAGTACCATCTCGTGTTATACATATCTAGATGTCAGACAAGTGAAAATCAACCCATTAAACACAATGCAAACTGGGCTATTTTTGGAGATCAGTCACAAGTTCCACAACATTCGTTTGCTTAAATACAGGCTCGCAATTGGTCCCATCTCTGGAATAAAACACGGATTCTGTTTTTCAACATTTCGCGTCATTCATTCACTCAGGGAGTACTCCCTGATTCACTCTATGCACATTTTGAAATAAACATTTGTCATACCCTCTGTGCTCATACTCTCCAAACAAATAGTCCCGGCAAACACAGTAACATACTTACTATTTATGAAAACAGACATAATAGTTTAACATCAGGTTAGCTTTAACAATGAAGTAAAAACTAATCTTGGGTAAAACCACATGCAAACTAGAAACTTTGGATTGGTTCATGGAACTATTTTAGCACCCTTCGATCCGGAAGAACTTCCTGACTGGTCTGAAATATGAAATAATTGTTTGCAAGTTGTTGATACGATCTCGCGTAAGTAATTCGAAATCGTCTCCTTGGCCTAGTGACGTTGCGTTGTAAACCTTCTCGCCTCTCACCGCTGCGGGTTCGAATCCCACTAAGAGCTCGACTTGTAAGTGAGGAAGTGTCGATTGTTACGGATGGCGGGAGGTGTACTGATTCTACGCAGGAAAAGTGGATGGTCTGCCTCCATCACAAAAAACATCGACAGTCGTATGTGTCTGTAATCTTACATATGTTGAAAGTATACTGTTGAATATGACGTAAAACACCATATAAACAAACAAACAAAAGAAATTCCAATTTATTTACTGGAGATTGTAGCAAAATTTATTTTCGAGGATTAGAGTGGCAAAATATTCGATCTAAAAGAGTCAATATATATTTGCAACAGAGTCTATAGCAGTATTGACCACTAAACGATATTTATGGAAGCAACCAAGAGCAAAACTATAATACATCAACTCTAACCGAACATTCCTTTCCTTTACTTGCAAACAACAAACAAAAAAACACACACATTTAGAATATTCATTGACACCAGTTCCTTCTGTCATACACAGATTTCTCACTTACATACCAAATACAAACATTTTCGTTATAAATGTATTTATGACTTAACTATTTTCTTCAAAATTACATATATTTTCTTCAATATATCGCACTTACAAAACGATAATCAATTAATTTTAATAATTTCAATAAGCATCGTAAAACGTGGTCAAGGGATTTAGCAAAAGTGTTATTCTGCATATCATTATACTTTTAGATGTTTGAGGTATGAAACCACTAATTCGTCACATATTAATGATTTGATGCAATTTCAGCTCAAGTATGGATAATGCAGTAGTGTAATTTTCATATAGAAAACGAATGTTCAACTAGAAAAATATCCAGAAAAGGTGGGATCACAAGACATGTAAGAAAGTTATTGTTTGTTTACTAAAACGGTCAAGGGTCAAGCTGTTTTCATTGATGTTATGCACAAAGTGTAAGCATAGTGTCGAAATTTCGAAACTGTTCATCAGTGATCCAGTAAAACCTATTAATACGCTTCCTTTACATACAACCACAAAATCGAACAGAAATGGGCAGTTTCCCCCTACTAAATAATGCCCATTTCCATCAAAAAAGGAGGGATTACTTTTTATTATAGGAACTACATTTATAGGTACTACACCTCGGAGGTATACATGTAATTAGTGGTGGTAAACCTTGATCGGTATAGTCTGTCATAACCCTCCAATGTCTCGATTAGCAATGGCGGTACACATTTTATGTTTTTGAATAAGTGATATACTCTGATCTTCTGTGTTAAATGAGAGTTTCTCATTAGATTTAACTCGTTTATTGTCTCCTATAATTCTATTTAGAATGACATAGTACTAAATGTTTGTGTATTTTGTATAATTGTAAATATGTATAGATATCTAGCAGGTAGATTGATGTTGCATTGACCGATCGGTTAGCTCAGTCGGTATAGCATCGGAACGGCCGTCCGAAGGTCCCGGGTTCGCGCCCCGGTCTGGTTGTACATTCTTTCATACATTTGTCGTGCATCATACATTTGTCGTATATCATCGATAGCTTCAGTCTGTTGGGGGTGTATGTAACCGGCAAATACAACAGATGGTGAACAAATCGTTCCTCAACCAGGACTCGAACCCAGGGTATCTGGTTTACCGTACCAGGGCTCTAACCACTGAGCTATCGAGGACATACGGTTAGGAATCGATTATTCACCAGTTACCTGTACCCGTTTACATACACCCACACCAGACTGAAATTAGTCCCTACATTTCTAATTATACAGGAGAACCACTGGAGTATCTGGATGATCCCGGACGGGCCCCCAAATATAACAGGTGGTGAAAATCAACCGGAACACCAACCCATGTTCTCTAGTTTACTGTACCAGCTCTATAACCACTGAGCTATCGAGGACTTCGGGTTAGGAATCGAGTATTCACCATTAACCTGGTTAACCCCCCGGTTACATACACCCCCACCAGACTGAAATGAACCCAGGGTCTCTGGTTTACCGTACCAGCGCTCTACCAACTGAGCTATCGATCACATACGGCTAGGCAATCGATTATTCACCATTAACTTGCACCCGGTTACGTACACCCACACCAGACTGAAATTCGTCCTTGAATCTCTAATGATACAGGAGAACCACTGCTGGTGTTTCTAAGGATTATCCCGGACGAGCCCCCAAATATAACTTATGGCATTTAAATAGAAAAGCATTAGAATTGAGATAACCATGCTAAGATTTTCAATCTGGGAAGGTATGTGGTTGGTGTTACGGTCTGAAATTACGTTTTACGGCACCGCTACCTCGTCGCCGTAAAACGAATTTTCAGACCGTAAAACCACTCACACGTCTCAGACTGAAACTCATAGCATGGTTATCTCTTAATTTGCTCGTACATGCAAATATGCTTTCTCTCATATATGTTTTCTTTCGTGATGACGAAAGTACATTTCCGATAAAATATTTAATAATTATTATGTCAATCTAGCTTATATTCACCAAATATTGAAACCAATATTAAACAACAATGGACATTAACACCTTTAAGAAAACCACAAAAGGACATGGCCAATGTTTGGGCGAACTGAAGCCCTGGAAAATAGAACGCGGAGCTAAAGTGAACGCCGGAAGTGGCCTCGGTCACCGGCCCGCTTCTGATTTCTTCGCTACGCTATGCTACGCGGGTTCAGACCCAATATCTGCAAGTAAGACATGGCCGAGACTACGTCGGAAGTTTTTTTATTATACTAACCGTTCACAAACTGTTTGCAGACATTTTCGTGAACGCTTTATCATTATTACACTCTGAACTTCTAGGAAATCTACGACTTAATTATAAACAAATACAATGTATTGTCAACAGCTATAGGCTTAACAGAATACCGCAGCTTTCTTAATAATATAGTTCTTTGCTCGGGATGCTTGTTTTAACCAAAGGGTTTTAAGCATGGACTTAAGCATTATGAAAAATGCGTACATAAATGATATATCATTGAAACTGGAATTTTTAGTGGTAAATAATAATACCTTAGTTTCTAAAATCGGTTGAGAAATGCATATATTGCAATGATATATCAGTCATACATATCAAATAACTTCAGTTAGCCTTAATATTCTGCCAAACGAATTTAGGAGCGTCTTAATTTGAGCTTATTCGACACATTTAAAACGTTTCTAGGATTTTAATTTTCTTTGCAATTAAAATGCCCTATCAGAAACACAGTTTGCATGTAAAAGTTTATTTATCAAGCAATTTTGAAAAATACCGTAGTTTTATTACAAACCGCGAAAAATGTCCGTTTCACTGATACACAACTTATTTAGATTCTACTTGAATTTTGTCTGAAATTTCCAAAAATACTTTGACTGAAACAAGCGCCCCGAACAATAGTAGCCTAAAATATCATATACCATATGCTGCCAGTTATTAGATATTTCCATAATACGCATACGCTATCGATATAAAGCATGACAACAATAACATAAACAATAAGGATAAATGCAGTGGAACGGAAGATTGGAAACAATCATATCTGATTACTGAGAACTTTATCTTTTTAATTAAAATCGAGTATCTCTAAACATAAAACAACATTGCTTTAATCACTGGAAGATTTCAATTAAATTTAGGGAAACTGGTTTATTTTTGTTCACGCTTTCTTCTCGCAAAGAATTGAAATAGGGTTACAAAAAAGTCATAGAGAGTGCAACTGTTCTTGCAAAGGAGCCCCACTGGCTTCTCAGTAAGAGTTAAATTGGGATTACACAAAAAGGTCATAGCCAGTACAACTGATATTGTAAGGTAACCTCACAGGCTTCTCAGTAACAACTTTGAAATCAGTACGGGTAGGCCCTAATTAAAATGATATCCCGAACGCGACAGGTCCATTTATCAATGGTGAGGGAAGTACATGTCAATAATATGTAAACTATTATTGGGAAGTTTGTTTGTTTGTTTGTTTGGTGTTTATCGTCATTTATTTCAGCAAACATTAGGCTATATATGACGGTCGACTTTTTTTGGTGAAGTCAGACCCCCATCTTATTCCTGGGTAGAACCACTACTGTATACATGGGATGTAGCACTGTACATGGAAGCACATGTCTATACTGTGTAACATATTATGGGAAGTGGCACTGTGTAGGGACGTTCGTGTTGATACCGTGTAACACCTTATGGGAAATGGCACGGTGTAGGGACGTACGTGTTAATAACGTGTAACACGTTATGGGAAGTGGCACTGTGTAGGGACGTACGTGTTAATACCGTGTAACACGTCATGGGAAGTGGCACTGTGTGGGGACGTACGTATTAATACCGTCTAACACGTCATGGGAAGTGGCACTGTGTAGGGACATACGTGTTAATTCAGTATAACATGTGTAGGGACGTACGTGTTAATACCGTGTAACACGTTATGGGAAGTGGCACTGTGTAGGGACATACGTGTTAATTCAGTATAACATGTGTAGGGACGTACGTCTTAATACCGTGTAACACGTTATGGGAAGTGGCACTGTGTAGGGATGTAAGTGTTAATAGAGTATAACACGTGTAGAGGCGTATGTTGTTAATACAGTATAACAGTATAACATGTGTAGGGACGTACGTGTTAATAACGTGTAACATGTTATGGGAAGTGGCACTGTGTAGGGATGTACGTGTTAATACAGTATAACATGTGTAGAGACGTACGTGTTAATACAGTATAACATGTGTAGAGACGTACGTGTTAATACCGTGCAACACGTTATGGGAAGTGGCACTGTGTAGGGATAAATGCGTTAATACCGTGTAACATGTGTAGGGACGTACGTGTTAATACCGTGTAACACGTTATGGGAAGTGGCACTGTGTAGGGATGTAAGTGTTAATACCGTGTAACACGTTATGGGACGTGGCACTGTGTAGGGACGTATGTGTTAAAACCGTGTAACACGTTATGGGAAGTGGTACTGTGTAGGGACGTACGTGTTAAAACCGTGTAACACGTTATGGGAAGTGGTACTGTGTACGTACGTGTTAATACCGTCTAACACGTTATGGGAAGTGGTACTTTGTAGGGACGTACGTGTTAATACCGTGTAACACGTTATGGGAAGTGGTACTGTGTAGGGATGTTAGTGTTAATACCGTGTAATACGTTATGGGAAGTGGCACTGTGTAGGGACGTACGTGATAATACCGTGTAACATGTGTAGGGACATACGTGTTAATACCGTGTAACACGTTATGGGAAGTGGCACTGTGTAGGGACGTAAGTGTTAATACAGTGTAACATGTGTAGGGACGTACGTGTTAATACCGTGTAACATGTGTAGGGATGTACGTGTTGATACCGTGTAACACGTTATGGGAAGTGGCACTGTGTAGGGACGTACGTGTTGATACCGTGTAACACGTTATGGGAAGTGGCACTGTGTAGGGACGTACGTGTTGATACCGTGTAACACGTTATGGGAAGTGGCACTGTGTAGGGACGTACGTGTTAATACCGTGTAACACGTTATGGGAAGTGGCACTTTGTAGGGACATACGTGTTAATACAGTGTAACACGTTATGGGAAGTGGCACTGTGTAGGGACGTACGTGTTAATACCGTGTAACATGTGTAGGGACGTACGTGTTAATACCGTGTAACACGTTATGGGAAGTGGCACTGTGTAGGGACGTACGTGTTAATACCGTGTAACATGTGTAGGGACGTACGTGTTAATACCGTGTAACACGTTATGGGAAATGGCACTGTGTAGGGACGTACGTGTTAATAAAGTGTAACATGTGTAGGGACATACGTGTTAATACAGTGTAACATGTGTAGGGACGTACGTGTTAATACCGTGTAACACGTTATGGGAAGTGGAACTGTGTAGGGTCGTACGTGTTAATACAGTGTAACATATTATGGGAAGTGGCACTGTGTAGGAACGTACGTGTTAATACCGTATAACATGTGTAGAGACGTACGTGTTAATACCGTGTAACACGTTATTGGAAGTGGCATTGTGTTGGGACGTACGTGTTAATACAGTGTAACACGTTATGGGAAGTGGCACTGTGTAGGGACGTACGTGTTAATACAGTGTAACAAGTTATGGGAAGTGGCACTGTGTAGGGACGTACGTGTTAATACCGTGTAACACGTTATGGGAAGTGACACTGTGTAGGGATGTACGTGTTAATACCGTGTAACACGTTATGGGAAGTGGCACTGTGTAAGGACGTACGTGTTAATACAGTGTAACACGTTATGGGAAGTGACACTGTGTAGGGACGTACGTGTTAAAACAGTGTAACAAGTTATGGGAAGTGGCACTGTGTAGGGACGTACGTGTTAATACCGTGTAACACGTTATGGGAAGTGACACTGTGTAGGGACGTACGTGTTAATACAGTGTAACACGTTATGGGAAGTGGCACTGTGTAGGGACGTACGTGTAATACCGTGTAACACGTTATGGGAAGTGGCACTGTGTAGGGACGTACGTGTAATACCGTGTAACACGTTATGGGAAGTGGTACTGTGTAGGGACGTACGTGTTAATACCGTGTAACATGTGTAGGGACGCACGTGTTAATACCGTGTAACACGTTATGTGAAGTGACACTGTGTAGGGACGTAGGTGTTAATATAGTGTAACATGTGTAGGGGCGTACGTGTTAATACAGTATAACATGTGTAGGGACGTACGTGTTAATACAGTATAACATGTGTAGGGACGTACGTGTTAATACCGTGTAACACGTTATGGGAAGTGGCACTGTGTAGGGACGTATGTGTTAATACCGTGTAACATGTGTAGGGACGCACGTGTTAATACCGTGTAACACGTTATGTGAAGTGACACTGTGTAGGGACGTAGGTGTTAATAAAGTGTAACATGTGTAGGGGCGTACGTGTTAATACAGTATAACATGTGTAGGGACGTACGTGTTAATACAGTATAACATGTGTTGGGACGTACGTGTTAATACCGTGTAACACGTTATGGGAAGTGGCAGTGTGTGGGGACGTACGTATTAATACTGTGTAACACGTTATGGGAATTGGCACGGTGTAGGGACGTACGTGTTAATACAGTGTAACACGTTATCGGAAGTGGCACTGTGTAGGGTCGTACGTGTTAATACCGTGTAACATGTGTAGGGACATACGTGTTAATACCGTGTTACACGTTATGGGAAATGGCACTGTGTAGGGACGTACGTGTTAATACCGTGTAACACGTTATGGGAAGTGGCACTGTGTAGGGATGTAAGTGTTAATACCGTGTAACATGTGTAAGGACGTACGTGTTAATACCGTGTAACACGTTATGGGAAATGGCACTGTGTAGGGATGTAAGTGTTAATACCGTGTAACACGTTATGGGAAATGGCACTGTGTAGGGACGTACGAGTTAATACCGTGTAACACGTTATGGGAAGTGGCACTGTGTAGGGACGTACGTGTTAATACCGTGTAACACGTTATAGTAAGTGGCACTGTGTAGGGACGTACGTGTTAATACCGTGTAACACGTTATGGGAAGTGGTACTGTATAGGGACGTTCGTGTAATACCGTGGCACTGTGTAGGGACATATTTGTTAATACCGTGTAACATGTGTAGGGACGTACGTGTTAATACAGTGTAACACGCTATGGGAAGTGGCGCTGTGTAGGGACGTACGTGTTAATACCGCGTAACACGTTATGGGAAGTGGCACTGTGTAGGGACGTACGTGTTAATAAAGTGTAACATGTGTAGGGACATACGTGTTAATACAGTGTAACATGTATCGGGACGTACGTGTTAATACCGTGTAACATGTGTAGGGACGCACGTGTTAATACCGTGTAGCACGTTATGGGAAGTGGTACTGTGTAGGGTCGTACGTGTTAATACCGTGTAACATGTGTAGGGACATACGTGTTAATACCGTGTAACACGTTATGGAAAGTGGCCCTGTGTAGGGATGTAAGTGTTAATAACGTGTAACACGTTATGGGAAGTGGTACTGTGTAGGGGTGTAAGTGTTAATACCGTGTAACACGTTATGGGAAGTGGTACTGTGTAGGGGTGTAAGTGTTAATACCGTGTAACACGTTATGGGAAGTGGCACTGTGTACGGACGTACGTGTTAATACAGTATAACATGTGTAGGGACGTACGTGTTAATACAGTGTAAGATGTGTAGGGACGTACGTGTTAATACCGTGTAACACGTTATGGGAAGTGGCACTGTGTAGGGACGTAGGTGTTAATACAGTGTAACACGTTATGGGAAGTGGCACGGTGTAGGGACGTACGTGTTAATACAGTATAACATGTGTAGCGACGTACGTGTTAATACAGTATAACATGTGTAGGGACGTACGTGTTAATACCGTGTAACACGTTATGGGAAGTGGCACTGTGTAGGGACGTACGTGTTAATACCGTGTAACACGTAATGGGAAGTGGCACTGTGTGGGGACGTACGTATTAATACCGTGTAACACGTTATGGGAAGTGGCACGGTGTAGGGACGTACGTGTTAATACCGTGTAACACGTTATCGGAAGTGGCACTGTGTAGGGTCGTACGTGTTAATACCGTGTAACATGTGTAGGGACATACGTGTTAATACCGTGTTACACGTTATGGGAAATGGCACTGTGTAGGGACGTACGTGTTAATACCGTGTAACACGTTATTGGAAGTGGCATTGTGTAGGGACGTACGTGTTAATACCGTGTAACATGTTATGGGAAGTGACACTGTGTAGGGACGTACATGTCAATACCGTGTAACACATTATGGGAAGTGTCATTGTGCATGGAAGCACATGTCTGTACCGTGTAACATATTATGGTAAGTGACATTGTACAGGGAGGCAAATGTCAAGGCCGTTGGCGTGCAGCTTGTGAATGAGTTAAGTACAACAATGTAATAGACGAATGAAATTATCTGTTTGGATGTATTCCTATCAAATTTGAACAATTGTTGACGCGAGCGGTAAATCTAATATTCTCCCAAGATTCATTTAGCGTTGCATTCTACAAAGTTTTCATCAATAAAATGTAAATGTTGCGCCGTTGGGAGTACGACGTCTGTCAAAGTCCATATTTTAGCTAAAATACTCACGAAACAATATACATGGTACTGTCGCGTGTTAAATTAGGTTAGAAATAGAGGGGAATGTCGATCTTATCCACTCTTGTGTTTCAGCAAATATGCATATGGCATTCTGCAATGAATAACCTATTTTAAACTGATTACAACGCCTAAACTGTACGGTCCTCTTTTTTTATTTTTTTTGCATACAAAATTACATTCAAAAAATACAATTACTACACAACTTTAAACAGTACATACAGTTAAATTGCATTACACTGTTTAGATAATATTAAATAGATTGTATGACTATATTTTAGGGGACAGTATTAGAAGAGAATAATGTAAGATGATAGACAATGAGTTTGCTAGAGAGCATCGTTGGCCAGCCCACGTGTTGTTAATAGTTCTTCAAGTTTATTCAAATGTATGACAATTTATGTTAAGCTCTTATGGCCAAACGCCAATAGAGGTCATGTATAGGTTAGAGATAATTTATTATAATGTTTTTAAGGAACGTTATAACGACAGCAGAACCTATGTCTTTAAAAGTATAATAAGTGATATATAACCAATTAAAGGTATAATAAGTGATCTATAACCAAATTGTAGTGTTTACTCTACATTTTAAACCAATCAGATGGATCAGAATTTCAAATACTTGCACCATTTATTCATGAAGATTTTACTACCAGCGCTCTTCATGCTTTAAAGTGGGACCTATATAGAGACTATCGATGAAACCTATCGCAAACACTAAACCGGATAGAGTCTATAAAGAGAAATACCCACCACTAAGAAACCGCGTTCGGTCGCTACGCTCCTTCCATTTCGGTTTCTTAATGGTAAAGATTTCTCTTCATAGCCTCTATCCTATACTTAGTGTAACCCGCCCATTTCTGTCGGCTTCTTTTTATCTGCACGGGAACAGTAGTTTAACCCGCCCACTGTCTAGAAGTACACTCTTAAATTAGCAACCATCATAGCTGATTTCCTCTGAATTCCTCTCTACACACGAAATGTTAGGTGGAGCTTAGTTTCTCCATATTTGGACGTATAATAAATTGCCCACGTACTGAAATAAATTGCTAGATACTGCAAGTTCTGTTCCAAATTGTGTTCGAAATGAAAATAAGATTTATAAAATCTCTCGATTCTCATTAGATGTATTATTTGCTTGAAATATACGTAGGCTAGTGACAATTCGCCCATCGTCCGTCATCCGGCGTCAGTTAACTGTGTGTTTGTATCGTTCTAGTGCCTTTATCTTTAAGATTCATTATTTCCCAACTCTGCAAGATTGTTGATATTAATAAAAGCCAGTCATCAATTAGCATGATGATATGAAAATCGGATTAGTATCACCTGAGTTATGTCCCTTGATTAAGTGGAACTGTGTTAACATCTTAGCTCTATCACATTTTAATTGATTTTTCTTCGTAGTTTATTTTACCTATCTGTGTCAGTTATTTATTAAAATCTCGGACAGATTCGAAAATTAGCCATATATCTTTGTTGTTGTTGTTGCTGCTGAAGCTGCTGTTGTTGGTCACGGTTGCTGCAGTTCTCGGGTTCTTGTTGATTTCATACTCATGTTTCTCCTTATGCAATTATCACATGTCCGGACTTTGTGCAATTATGCATGTTTTTATTGTTACTGCTGTTGCTTCTGCTGTTGGTGCTGTTGCTGTTGTTATTGTTCAATATTTTCGTCGTCCAATAGACTAGTCATGAATATGTATGTCCAATCCAGCCATTATGCTAATGGAATCATTTGTTGTACAACACTAGATATGCGTCTCGACATCAAAGAAATAGAAAATCAAACGACATTATTCTCTGATCTTGTTTTTATAATACAGATGAAACGTTGTTATTACGCGTCACATTGATATCATACATTGTGACATCATACATTGTGACATCATACATACATTGTGACATCATACATTGTGATATCATACATTGTGACATCATACATTGCGACATCATTCATACATTGTGACATCATACATTGTGATATCATACATTGTGACATCATACATTGTGACATCATACATACATTGTGACATCATATATACATTGTGACATCATACATTGTGAAAAGAGTCGTGTTAGCAAGGAGGTCGTCTTTGGCCTCTTGTTTATGTATGTAATATTATTATCAACTGAGAATTTATATAGACAGCTAGATAATTGATATTTGTTGTTTTGGAGTGAATAACATGTTTTATTTCATCGAGAAGTGCGAAAACTATATCTGCACGAATGCTTCACTTTATATTTGAACGAATGTTTCGCATTCATGAAAATATAAAAGTTGTCTTACTTCGAGATGAAATTAAATATGTTATTCACGACAAAACAACACTTTTCTTTACTAACACACTTTTAGGGAAACTACTGTAGAACAACATGGGAGGCAATTTCAATAACTAAGCCGCTTTACACATTTTTTGCCCGACTACAAAAATAGTCCAAATATATTTTATTTATACCCAAATAGAACAGTTTTTTTTAATATATTTAAATTGGCGGTCGTTTCCTTTTAATTTTTAAAATTGATTTCAAATCATTGTTTGAATAGAATGTACAATTCGCAGTGATTTTTTTAAAAGAAAAAGTAGTCCCAGCAGCTTCTGTAAAAATAAAACTATATTTCACAATGCGAAATAACACTTTTATTTCACTGAGAAAATACAGTATTTCATTGCTTATCATCAAACGAATAGTTGTATTTCACCGTTAACTAATCAGTCAAAACGCATGTGTAGCAATTAAGGGCATACATATTTTTCTCTGTAACATCGCAAAATGACGTTTTCTACTCGGAGATTATTTGTTCGACTTTCTAGCTGTATATCTAATAAAGAACGGCGATCGATTGTTTTACATTCGTATATCATGCTATTCCAAATCGTAAACTATATATCATAACTGCTGTAAGATGTGATAACGCAGTGAAACAAGGTCTGAATCGTTTGGTAATTACGGGACGCATGTTATGCTTATACAAGATGACGAGTCTGATGTACGGGCGCCGCGGTTGATTGGACGGGTAAATTACGGGATGCATAGCAAGGACCCGCGTCTGAATGGACGGGTAAGTTACGGGAAGCAATGTATCCTTACATCGTCTGAATGGACGGGTAAATTACGGGACGCATAGTATCCTTACACAAGGGCACGCGTCCGAATGGACGGGTAAATTACGGGGGTACATGCAAATAAATTACGGAAAGGATAGTATCCGTATACGAGCCGCTGCGTCTGAATGAATGGGTACATTACTGGAAGCAGTGTATCCTTGTACAAGTTACATCGTCTGAACGGACGGGTAAATAAGAGTGTCGCGTTTGAATGGACGGGAAACTTACGGGAAGCATAGTGTCCTTATACAAGGGGCCGCGTCTGAACGGATGGGTAAATTACGGGTGCTGCGTCTAAATAGACGGGTAAATAATGGGTGTCGCGAATGAATGGACGTGTAACTTACGGGAAGTATAGTTTACAGCGTCTGAATGGACGGGTAAATAACGGGTGCCGCGTTTGAATGGACGACTAAATAACGGGTGCCCCGTCTGAATGGACGGATAACAAACGGGTGGCGCGTTTGAATGGACGGGTAAATACGAATACGGGAGCATAGTGCTCATCTCCTTAACGACATTAGCATACTTATTACATGGATTGCTACGTTCAGATTTTCATGTCGTTAATAATATCAAGATAATACATGAATAGTTTCGTTAATAGCCTTTATTGTAGATGAAGTTATCTGGGGAAATTCCATTTATGTTCAAATGTTTTCAAAGAAAATGTAAAGGGTAGCAGACGTCAATGCAGAACAATGTACGTGTAACACTGACATTGTGCTTCGTCCGTCCAACTGGGTGGTTCATATTAATTCAACTGAAACATATATTTCCAAACAGAGACAAAACATATATTGTTCATATTCGTTGAGAGGTGGTAGCTTTATTGACTTGAAATCAGGAAGGGACGATACCCACGAAAGCAAAATGAGTCAAATCCTTGTTCCTGACAAATCACCATCTTTAACTAAAACAATGTCTCCGTGGTCGAGAGGGTAAAGACGCTGCGTTTGAAACCTTCTCACATCTCCCCGCTGCGGGTTTGAATCCCGTTAGAAGACTTGTAAGTGAGAACGCGTTGTTTCTTACGGATGGCGGGAGATTCCGTTATACAGTAGGATGGCGGGAGATTCCGATATACAGTAGAATGTCGGGAGATTCCGATATACAGTAGGATGGTGGGAGATTCCGATATACAGTAGGATGGCGGGAGATATCGATATAATGAATCGACTCTACCGAGGAATAAGTGGGAGGCCTGCAATCAATATCGACCGTCATATATAGCCTAATATGCGCTGAAACACCATTGAAACAATCAAAATGAACAGTGATATACATCTCATAATGATGTAAACTCCAAACATGATCTTCAATATCCGTAAGTTAATCAGTGTCACTGATCTACAGCCGCAGTTACTTAATTCCATTAATCAAGTGAAACTTTAGTAAGAAGGACTATTCGTTGCCATTTAGGTAAAACAATGGTCACCTCCCAGCGAGCCGTTTTCATTTAACGACCAATCAAAAATAAAGTCTAACTTCCGCATCATAAACACAGCCAATGACGTGAAAGTCTCTATATATCACATTTTAACGACCGGTGACAGTTTGGAAATGCTATTCTTCCCTCAGTACATTATTTTTGTAAGGTTTATGCCAGTTTGAATCACTAAATTAATATGAATTTGGTGTCGTTGGGAAAATTGCAACTGACGTCAAAGTTTGTAAATGCGCAACAGGATCTTGTGTGGTATTAGACGTAATCAGCAGTACTGGTAATATACGGGATGGGGACAGTTCAGACCTAATCAGCAGTACCAGTAATATACGGGATGGCGACAGTTCAGACGTAATCAGCAGTACTAGTAATATACGGGATGGGGACAGTTCAGACCTAATCAGCAGTACTAGTAATATACGGGATGGGACAGTTCAGACCTAATCAGCAGTACTAGTAATATACGGGATGGGGACAGTTCAGACCTAATCAGCGGTACCAGTAATATACGGGATGGCGACAGTTCAGACCTAATCAGCAGTACCAGTAAAATACGGGATGGGGACAGTTCAGACCTAATCAGCAGTACCAGTAATATACGGGATGGGGACAGTTCTGACCTAATCAGCAGTACCAGTAATATACGGGATGGCGACAGTTCAGACCTAATCAGCAGTACTAGTAATATACGGGATGGGGACAGTTCAGACCTAATCAGCAGTACTAGTAATATACGGGATGGGGACAGTTCAGACCTAATCAGCAGTACTAGTAATATACGGGATGGGGACAGTTCAGACCTAATCAGCAGCACCAGTAATATACGGGATGGCGACAGTTCAGACCTAATCAGCAGTACTAGTAATATAAGGGATGGGGACAGTTCAGACCTAATCAGCAGTACTAGTAATATACGGGATGGGGACAGTTCATACCTAATCAGCAGTACAAGTAATATACGGGATGGGGACAGTTCAGACCTAATCAGCAGTACTAGTAATATACGGGATGGAGACAGTTCAGACCTAATCAGCAGTACTAGTAATATACGGGATGGGGACAGTTCAGACCTAATCAGCAGTACTAGTAATATACGGGATGGGGACAGTTCAGACCTAATCAGCAGTAGTAGTAATATACGGGATGGGGACAGTTCAGACCTAATCAGCAGTACTAGTAATATACGGGATGGGGACTGTTCAGACCTAATCAGCAGTACTAGTAATATACGGGATGGGGACAGTTCAGACCTAATCAGCAGTACTAGTAATATACGGGATGGGGACAGTTCAGACCTAATCAGCAGTACTAGTAATATACGGGATGGGGACAGTTCAGACCTAATCAGCAGTACTAGTAATATACGGGATGGGGACAGTTCAGACGGTCTTCTTTTTTTTTATTAATAGTTTGTTGAAGAGGCAGTGTTCATACCTGCACTCAGTTTTGAGTTAAAGAACCTAACCCGTCAAATAACAGCAAAATTACACTACACAACCGTTTATCAAAATTCTATCCAGGTGTTCAGGTCATACAGTAATGTATATGTACCGATTAAAAGTAAAGGTTTATTCACGAGTTCTTAAAATACACGTGATTGAATATGAGTAAAAATGAATTATGATTTGGTAACTCTTAATTCGACGCTCCAGTTTTGGGGTCGGTGTCTATAGGGATTGGATTCTTCAAATATGAAAGTTATATATATATATCTCTGTCAGTATGTTTAGAAACGGTGTACATACGTTGTAAAAGAAAGTGTCTGTTGATAGCGGGATAGGGAATTTAAAATTAAAAAGTATTTTTTAAATTGCAAATTAAGAAATGAGTAAAGTAGTTTATGTTGTTACAAAAATCTTTAGAAAGTAGTATCACTAGTGAGATACCTTTAAATGTCAACACGTATAAGAAATGAATTGAATTGAATTGAATGTTGTTTAACGGCTCATCAACACAGTATAGGTTATTTAGAGTCGCCCCAGAGAGAGGGGAAGGATACATAGGAATCCGGGAACCTGCCCTACTCTTATTATCGAATAGATTCCTATGGTTCTTTAACGTGCTCGGAGGATAGACCGATACACGGGACCGCCCGGTTTACGTCCCCACCCGACGGACGGGGTTAAGGGAAAGTGTCTTGTCCAAGAACACACCGACGGAACTCAGTGGCACCACGGAGGATTGAACCCGGGGCCTCCGGTTACAAATCCGCCGCGCTACCGACTGCGCCACGCCAGCCCTGAAAGAATGACGGAACGTGATTATTTAAAGAAAATTGCAAAAATAATTTTTAAATAAAACAATTAATGAGACTGCACGTTGTCAATAAGAACACATCTGGGATATTTTGATATTTCTTCAAAACAAATTCGTCGCAAGTCATCGCCCCACTTTGTCTTACAGTTACCATACAAGACAATTCGACATCCACTTGCATGCTACAGTTATCATAACAAATATGTGCGTGCCGTCGCAAACATACATGATGTCCTGCCTTTAAACAAAAAGTGTTGCATGACTGTTCTGCCATGTTACATTAATATTAACCATAGTCCACATCAAAAAAGCCTAGCTGCAACATGCGATACTTATATAAGAAAAGACAAACTAATGAGAATATGCGGATTAAATCTAAAATTATCTCCTGTGCATGATTTTCCTGGTAGCAATTTATACTCTTTTTTTTTAATTTATTTTTTTATATGGTAGCGTACAGTTCTACGCTCTGTTGTAACTTCATGATCAGGGAGCGTACAGTTCTACTCTATATTTTGACTACATGGTCAGGTAGCGTACAGTTCTACTCTATATTGTGACAACGTGACCAGGGCGCGTACAGTTCTACTCTCTGTTGTAACTACATGGTCAGGTAGCGTACAGTTCTACTTTATATTGTGACAACATGACCAGGTAGCGTACAGTTCTACTCTATATTGTGACAACATGACCAGGTAGCGTACAGTTCTACTCTCTATTGTGACAACGTGACCAGGTAGAGTACAGTTCTACTCTATATTGTGACAACATGACCAGGTAGCGTAGAGTTCTACTCTGTATTGTACAGTTCTACTCTGTATTGTGACAACATGACCAGGTAGCGTACAGTTCTACTCTCTATTGTGACAACGTGACCAGGTAGAGTACAGTTTTACTCTATATTGTGACAACATGACCAGGTAGCGTACAGTTCTACTCTATATTGTGACAACATGACCAGGTAGCGTACAGTTCTACTCTATATTGTGACAACATGACCAGGTAGCGTACAGTTCTACTCTCTATTATGACTACATGCCCAGGATACGTTCAGTTCTACTCTCTATTGTGACAACATGACCAGGTAGTGTACAGAACTACTCTCTAATATGACTACATGAACAGGGAGTGTACAGTTCTACTCTACATTGTGACAACATGACCAAGCAGCGTACATATCTACTTTATATTGTGACAACATGACCATATAGCGTAAAGTTTTACCCTCTATTGTGACTACATGACCAGGTAGCGTACAGTTCTTTTCTATATTGTGACAACATGGCCAGGGAGCGTACAGATATAGTCTCTATTGTGACTACATGACCAGGAAGAGTTCAGTTTTACTCTATATTGTGCCAACATGACTAGGTAGCGTACACATCTACTCTGTATTGTGACTACATGACCAGGGAGCGTACAGTTCTACTCTATATTGTGCCAACATGACCAGGTAGCGTACAGTTCTACTCTCTATTGTGACAACATGATCAGGGAGCGTACAGTTCCCTATACTGTGACGTACAGTTCTTCTCTCTATTGTGACTACATGATCAGGGAGCGTACAAATCTCTATATTGTGACGTACAGTTTTCTCTCTATTGTGACTACATGATCAGGGAGCTTACAGTTCTACTCTTTATTGTGACAACATGACCAGGTAGCGTACATTTCTACTGTCTATTGTGACTACATGACCAGGGAGCGTAAAGTTCTACTCTCTATTGTGACTACATGACCACGGAGCGTACATTTCTAATCTCTATTGTGACTACATGCCCAGGATACGTTCAGTTATATCTTTGTTGTGACCAGGTGGCGTACAGTTCTACTCTTTATTGTGACAACATGACCAGGTAGCGTACATTTCTAGTCTCTTTTGTGACTACATGATCAGGGAGCGTACAGTTCTACTCTATATTTTGACAACATGACCAGGTAATGTACAATTCTACTCTCTATTGTGACAACATGACCAGGGAGCGTACAGTTCTACTCTTTATTGTGACTACATGGTCAGGTGGCGTACAGTTCTACACTCTGTTGTGACTACCTGACCAGGGAGTATTCAGTTCTACCCTTTTTTGTGACTACATGCCCCCCAGGATACGTTCAGTTCTACTCTATGTTGTGACTACATGGTCAGGTAGCGTACCGTTATACACTCTGATGTTACTACATGTCCATGAAGCGGACAGTTCTACATTCTGTTGTGACTACATGACCATGTAGTGTGCAGGTCTACTCTATATTGTGACAACGTGTCCAGGATACGTTCAGTTCTACTCTCTGTTGTGACTACATGGTCAGGTAGCGTACAGTTCTACTCTCTGTTGTTATTACATGATCACGGAGTGTACAGTTCTACTCTCTGTTGTTATTACATGATCACGGAGCGTATAGTTCTACTCTCTTCTGTTATTACATGATCACGGAGCGTACAATTCTACTCTCTGTTGTTATTACATGATCACGGAGCGTATAGTTCTACTCTCTGTTGTTATTACATGATCACGGAGCGTACAGTTCTACTCTCTGTTGTTATTACATGATCACGGAGCGTACAGTTCTACTCTCTGTTGTTATTACATGATTACGGAGCGTATAGTTCTACTCTCTGTTGTGACTACATGACCATGGAGCGTACAGTTCTACTTTCTATTGTGACTACATGGTCAGGTAGCGTAAGTTCTACTCTCTGACTACATGTCTAAAGAGCGTTTGATACATTTGTATCCTAGGCCATTAGTTAAACGGCTGAGTGACTATATACCTTAGAACTACACCCACATTCACTCCACATCGCGGCATAATATGCACTGCGTTTCAGAGCAGACCTCAGTTGTACAAGATGAATTACATGACAACATAAAACAAAAACAAATTTTCTTTTTCTTATTTTCTTCATATCACGTGTCTTTAAATCACATTTTAACGTCAACTGTCAGTTCGGAAATGGTATTCTTCCAAGTAGAATATCTATACTAGCCAAATCAATACAATATAAAGTCGTGCAATTGGAAACGCAGCGTTTGTTGATACGAGCGCAACAGTGTCTGATGTGTTTCAAGAAGTAATTAGTAATTTAACTGCAGCACAGTTATTATATTAGCCATAACGCTTCGTGCAATCAGAGGTATACTGGCGGTCAATGAAAACGCACCGTGCAATCAGAGGTATACTGGCGGTCAATGAAAACGCACCGTACAATCAGAGGTATACTGGCGGTCAATGAAAACGCACCGTGCAATCAGAGGTATACTGGCGGTCAATGAAAACGCACCAGTATATACATATCACATTCATGAGAGGGTGATAGTAAGAATGTTCACCCTGAGGATATGATTATCGCCCGAGGCGAAGCCGAGGGTAATAAAACAATATCCGAAGGGTGAACATTCTTACTATTACCCTCTCATGAATGTGATATTTATTTTATTATACCGAAAAACCCTCGGGCAAAAATAAGATTCATTTGTAGTACAGAATAGACTGATCCACTGCTTGTTTGAGTGAAACAGGACATGCGCAGTGAAGCAGTGCATTTGCCGAAACCATTTTTTTCAGAAAGTTGCTATTAAAGTTATATCGTTGGATTGGAAATTATATAACTAAGAAAATGAGTGGAGTTTATTGAAATCGGTCAAGTACTTTTGAAGTTATAATGAGTTAAAAAGAGTAATTTCACCATGATACTGACCCGATGACGTCACCGAAACAGCGTGATAATTTTTTTACTATCACCCTCTACTATCACCCTCGCAAGACATAGTAAGAAATTACACATTGTTGTTTATGGGGATTTAGCACAGGCGTTTTATGTGAGGTATAATAATAGATTATATTGGTGCAAACTATATTTTATATTGGTGGCAAGGTGTATTAAGTAATTTATAATAATACGCCCATGTTTTGTAACTGAAGAATGTTAGCTAACAATTGTAAACACTGATTTTCTCAAAATGTCTCAAAATTGCTAACCATGGTGTATAGTGTTCAATTATAGTCACACGGCTAGAAAAACAAAAGTCACACATTTTAATACCGGGTATGTATAACCGTTTTACAGTTCCTTAGAAATTATCCCGACCTCAGGTTATTTCAGCATGATAGCAACGGCAAAACGGCTGGATAAACCCGGTATTAAAATGTGTGACTTTTGTTTTCTACCTGTAATGTTCATTGAACACTATAAACGATAGGAATTTTGAGACAATCCGTTTTTGCAACAGTTAGCTAAAATTCTTCAATTTCAAAATATGCGCTTATTATTATAAATTACTTAAGCAATACAATTTACCACTCATATACTCTATTGGTGCGTTTTTAATGACCGTCAGTATATATATGGTGTTATTATTGTATTTGTATCGTACAGCTAGTATGTTTGTCACATTTAAGTCCGAACAAATCCTGCTAACGTAAAACGCACTGGGTTCATGACTTAACCGACAAAAAACAACAACATAAACGTTCAATCCACCCTTAGTTATGTAGGTTGAGCCGTATTCATTAAAGAGTAAACAGTTGTACCCTTGCAACAGTACGGTAGGACAGTTGTATCCCTTGCAACCAACGCAACCAACGGCAGGACTGTTGTATCCCTTGCCACCAACGGTAGGACAATTGTATCCCTTGGAACAAACGGCAGGACTGTTGTATCCCTTGCCACCAACGGTAGGACAGTTGTATCCCTTGCAACCAACGGTAGGGCAGTTGTATCCCTTGCAACCAACGGTAGGACAGTTGTATCTCTTGCAACCAACGGTAGGACAGTTGTATCTCTTGCAACCAACGGTAGGACAGTTGTATCTCTTGCAACCAACGGTAGGAACAGTATTGGGCTTTAAAAAAAAGAACTGTATTGTTCGGTTCTTGTTTATTTCTTAACATGTGCAAATATCTACTCTTTTCTTTTGTTCCAGATGAAAAGAATTAGGGGCGTAGCTGACCTTGTGTGGTATTTGAAGATTTTTTTTTTTGAATAATTTGAGAATTAACATTTGACAAAGTTGAATTGCCTACACTTATTTAAAAATAAAATAAACAAATGTTGACCCTTTACCCCCAACCCCATCTGGCTTCAGTTTTTAAATACAGGAAGTTGTACAGTGGCCCAGAGAGGTTCTTCTATATATGCAGAGCAGTGCAAACATAACTGTGTTTTGAGACGTTGAAGAATACATATATGTAGTCGTGAGACTCACCCACTGCGGCTGGTACACATAATGGTACGGGGGGAAATTGAACAGTACCTAAAAAACGAGAATTGTCTGGCAATGACGAAAACTGTCTGTAAATGACGGGGACTTTCTCAGCTTATTTAAGAGTTGATTTTCTTCTTGAAGGTACATATTTTTTATATTTATTCAAAATACAAAAGACCTTTAGGTCCATGAGTACACAGGTACAACACAATACATATATATATACACACACGGCAATAAATGGCAACATATAAAGACTATTTTGTCAAATATCTTTTTTTTTTGTCATACATTTTCTCCATTTCTCACTTACTAAGAAGTGTTTCAGTTCAAGATTCGTTCTCTTGGGAGAGTAAAAGAGTGTATATGTATATATACTTCAACATGTAATGCATGATTTTATTACATACGTATATATATATACACACAGATATACTCATACATATATACACATATCTTTTTTTATTTTATTTTTTATTTTTTATTACACCTAAACCTGTCTCAAATAGTCACTCATGCAAAGGCTCAAAATTGGCCAGTAAAAATATATATAATTTCAATTAAATTTAAGATAATAATATGTAACTTATATGTACATATGTACGTTAGTAGTTTATTTACAGCCACCAATCCGCTGTTAACAACGAAATACAGCTTTTTATTTTATGATATGCAATGAAATACCGTATTTTATCAGTGAAATAAAAGTGTTATTCCACACTGTGGAATATTATACAATTATGGACTTTGCAGCTGTTATACATGATGTGATATGCACCAAAAAAATCATTATTGACCGAGGCGATAGCCGAGGTCAATAATGATTTTTTGGTACATATCAACATCATGTATAACAGCTGAAAAGTCCATAACTGTTTTATTATATAACCCTCAATTTACAATTATATAAAACAGGTCAATATCAAAAAAACAATTATATAAAACAGGTCAATATCAAAAAAACAGGTCAATATCAAAAAAACAGGTCAATATCGCTAGATATTTTTTCTAAAAAATTACTTTTTAGCCAATGAAAACGCGTCTATTTATAGGTTATATAATAAAGAGTTTTATTTCACAGTAGCTGCCGGGACTACTTTTGTTGTTCTACCATAGTTACCCTAAAAAATATTTTGTAAAATCATAAAATAAAAAGAAAATTTGTTGTTTTGTCGTGAATAACATATTTGATTTCATCTCAAAGTGAGAAAACTTTAATATTTTCACTCATGCTTCGCATTCGTGAAAATATAAAGTTTTCTCACTTCTCGACGAAATAAAGTATGTTATTCACTCGAAAACAACAAATATCCTCTATATATTTTCTCGTCTGCATTAACATGTTTCGTTTCCGTTTTATTGTCCTCAAACATCTCCGTTCGATCTCCGTGAAATTTTCTCGAAAATATTCATGATATTAACGTGACATCTCCGTTAAACGCCAGGTGTTCCAGTATCTGTTAGATGGGCACGTGCTGTTTCCTATGGAACATTTATCTCAGTGCTGGAAGATATGCGGTAGGTTCCTGACCAAGGATGTCAACACCACATGCGTCAGTAATTAGAAAGTCCACCTCATTGCACTAACATTACCTTATCTCGACACATACTATTGTGTTCATAACGTTGCTGCAATTATGGATGCATCAGCATCATTAGGCCTAAATACATCATAAATATAAACAAATGTTATGCACTGCATCAATTCTCATTAATGCCGGTTGGGAAATGTAGAGTATTTGTTTCCACTCTTTGTTAAGTTCAAAACACATGTTAAGCCACATGTGCTATTGGTAAAACACAAACAGGCGCCCACCAGGTTAGTGAACTGTGTGTAAGCATAATCATAAATATATAGTGAACAGTAATCATTATTATAAATATATTACATAAAGGTGCGCGTTTCACACGACATTGGTAGTATATGGAACACGCGTAACACGTCATTGGTGAGTTATGTGATACTTGTGTTACACACGACATTGCTAGGGTATGTGGTACACATGCTACACACGACATTGGTAGTGTATGTGGTATACGTGTTGCACACGACGTTGGTAGGATGTATGTCACACGTGTTACACACGACATTGGTAGTGTATATGACACACGTGTTAAACACGACATCGGTAGTGTATATGTCACACGTGCACACGACATTGGTAGGGTATATATGGCACACGTGTTTACACACGACATTGGTATGATATGTGTCACATGTGTTACACACGACATTGGTAGGTATATGTCACACATGTTACACACGACATTGGTAGGGTATATGGCACACGTGTTACACACGACATTGGTATGATGTATGGCACACGTGTTACACACGACATTGGTAGGGTATATGGCACACGTGTCACACACGACATTGGAAGGTATATGGCACACGTGTCACACACGACATTGGTAGGTATATGGCACACGTGTTACACACAACATTGGAAGGGTACATGACACACGCACGTGTTACACACGACATTGATAGGATTTATGTCGCACGTGTTACACATGCCATTGGTAGGGTATATGGCACACGTGTTACCACGACATTGGTATGATATAAGACACACGTGTTACACACGACACTAGTAAAGTAAATGGTACACAGAATATGTGCCATACATGTAGTTTGCCTCCGTGATTTATTTGTTATACAGTTAGGAACGATATCATATATAGAGGATCTTAAACGAGTTCCCATTTCATATCAGATTTATGAAACGAGTTATGAATTATTTTAATTTTAACGAGCCTTTTTTTAACAAACCAACAACAATGTTTTGTATAACTTGCATTATTTTTATAAGCTGTCACAAATAATAAGTTTATGACTCAGATCTGGGTGAATTTGTAATAAATAAAATAGTTTCAGTTAATAAACTTGCGTAGTGTACAGGTTTAACTCAACCAATCAAAATCGTTCCAGGTTGTATTACACGTGTGTCATACAATAAAATATTAAATGGGTGTTTGACACTGCTAACAAGGGACGTTATGTGATAAAGATCTACTATGACGTAACGATATATTATGACGTATATTTTGGATCGCTTGTACTAGATATTCGCGTTCGACAACTACGTGTGTTACCTGATCACAGAGTTGTGTATGAAATGTAAATTATATTGAACAAATAATGGTTTAATACAGTACAAGGACGAAACTCGTCGATAGAGATAACGCAAATTATACAGGGAATCCAATGGGAATATATAAATACATGAACTAATGTTGTGCAGTTTAAAAGGTAATTATATCACATTGTTATTTCTGATTATCTACATGGTTCACTGTGCCAATTTCAAATTTCTAACCGAACTCTGATTGTTTTTTTGCTCAGAACGTATATATTTTAGTAGACGAAAAGTGACACTGCAGTGTTGTGTTACCATGGAGATGATATAACCACAAATATAGGCCCGATATTTACTTCAACTGTACTATGTTTTTCCTGCATGCGATAACGATCTGCTATTCAAAAATTAACACTCGTAGATCTAAATATAAGAGTGAAAATATAACTGAATTTGTCTACGAACTTTTCGAACATTCCTCGTATACATGTGGTGGAAATGAGCTTTTGCGAGAAAAGTTTTTCAAAGCCTTGAAAGTGAGATACCGTAATAAATCTCAGAATATTCTTTTTGTACAATTACGTAATGTGCGCGTGGGCAGTTTTGACAATACAAGCAGAAATACAAGCAGAATTACAAGACAATAATAAAACATTTCTTCATACGAACGCCTCTTTCAATCACATATTAACGACTGTCGACAGTTTGGAGATGCTGTGCTCCCCAGTAGAATAGTTATGTTAGCTTTATACCAATTTAAATCAATAAATGTAAATTCATTGCCGCTGGGAACACTGAGACTGTTGTTAGAAGATTCACGATGATTCATGTATATAGACACAAAAAGGGCATGCTTTAGAGCGATACATAAAACCAGGCATATTTTCTATTTTGTCTCCGACTTGGACAACCACAGAACGGATATCGGACAATATTCGAGTCCGAATTAGAAATGCATTTGGCTACCAAGAGGACATGCTTTTCAAGAAATTCGTGAAGAGTTACTCAACTTTGAAATAATGCAAAACGTATTAGTTATGTTTCTCTTGTGAGATACTATATGAACAGAGGCCATCGGTGTACGCCAGGTGTTTTCAAACCATGCATTGCTACTGTCAAAAGATGGATAAAACACTGTTTTTCTTTACATTTTGTTAATATTTATTTCCCATTGTTTTTAATAAAGGGAAACTAGGGAAGGTAAATAAAAACAAGACCCACTAGAACCAACAGGGGTGTGAACACCAAACATAATCAGTCGAAAGAAGAAATGAAAACGAAACATAAATTGGGAAGAAAATTAAAACCCGTCAGTCATATAGGAACGTGAAATCCAAACACACTCAGAAAATATACAATCAGTAGTGAAATGAAAACTAGATACAATCAATAAAATAGGAACTTGAAATCCAATACATACTCAGTAAAATACAATCAGTAGAGAAATGAAAACTAGATACATCAATAAAAATAGGAAAGATAAATCCAATACACACTTAGTAAATATGCAATCAGTGGAGAAATGAAAACTAGATACAATCAATAAAATAGGAACTTGAAATCCAATACAAACTCAGTAAATATACAATCAGTAGAGAAATGAAAACTAGATACAATCAATAAAATAGGAACTTGAAATCCAATATAAACTCGGTAAATATACAATAAGTAGAGAAATGAAAACCAAATACAACCAGTCGAATGGGGAAAACCAAACAAACTCAGTAAACAGGGAAATTGGAAACCAGATAAAATCAGCCAAAAATTGAAGTAAAACCTAACCAAAGTCATTCGCTGTTATGGTGATATCACTATTGGTTTGCCAGTCTACAACCTGACATCTAACTTAATAAACGTTAGTCAGGCTGTAAATAACAGTTCAAATTAGCATCTAGACACGCAGGTTATTTGTATATGTACATGTATTTAGTTTAACGAGGTCACCTGATACACATGTTAATGCCAATGTCTGCCCAGAGCCCAATCGTAAAAAAACTCGGCCAATCTCGTCATTCTTCGGGATCCCGCGAACAGTGTGCGAGATGTTTCCAATGCACATAGCCGTGGTTTAACAGCAATAACGTCATCAAGACAAATGTATGACGAAACACGTCTCAAAAGCGAACTAATCCGAATACTAATTGCTTGCAGATGTTTTAAATAACAAAATACAGACAAAACGACAGAGCTAAGGTACAATTCTTATTGAATGTGTTGTTATTAACAATGAAACAACGGGGAATCTTGCATGTAGATATCATGGTGAATCAATGAACATTCTGTATTTTCCCAATGAAACAATCCATAAACAGTTACAAAGTTACTCATTTTTCTTTTAAAATACACATATCCATACCATATCTAGAACGGTTTAAAATAAATGTTAGATATTGTAACAAACGGCAATACATGTATTTGCCATACTACGCACACCTGTCATTTAAGAGCAACACATTGGCACAGAATACACTCAAGAATGCGCCGTCGCATGCTTCTGGCGTAACGACAGACGAAGCATCGAGCATATTTGGGACGTCATGTACGTCAGGATGACCCTATCGAAAATATTCAGGACCTTGCAGCAGCAGGAAAGCATTTACTCCAGACTTCGTCAGTAGTTACGTCAGAAGCATGCGACGTCGCATTCTTGCGTGTATTCGGTGTAACGGTGGACACATGAGATATTTTAGCGAGATTTTGAACCTTTTTTGTGTATTTGAATGGACTTAGACTGCTGAATCTGTGCTATTGTCGTTAACCTTTACATTTGTTAAGTTTTGTTAAGTTTTCACACTTATGTTTTTAATCATGCATATGTTTGCATGTTTACTTGCAGATATATTCTATAGATCATGGTGTAACGAAGATATCATTAGTGTTTACTCTATTTTTTAAACCAATCAGATGGCTCAGAATTTCAAAAACTTGCACCATTAAACTACGCTCCCTCCCTTTCGGTTTCTTAATGGTGAAGATTTCTTTTCATAGCCTCTATCGAAGCAGGCCGGGTGACATTGGCTATGCGGTTCCGTGTATCAGAGCCTGAATAACCGGGAATCTCTCCTCGACAGTAAGAGTAGGGCACGGGTTCCTGTATATCCGTCCCCTCTCTCTGGGGATGCTCGAAATAACCTAAATCATGCGATGATGTACAATTAAACAGCAATTCAGTTCAATTATTGTAAATCAATTTCCTGCCGCGGATAATCACTTAGTCATCCAGAAGCACGCAGATATGTGCGCGTTATCGGGTAATGTTATCCTATCTTTAAATATTTAATATCTTTTAACTTAATACGGAACTATAAATAATAAATAGGTCGGTAATAGGTCTCTAGAGTGAATTGTCTATTTGTCATATAGTTTTGTTTAAAAGGAAACAAAACGTACGCATATTTGATTCTAAAACAACGTGACTTTACCATGTACATGTAGATGATACAATGTATATAATAATATACCATTACGGTTTGTCCCTCATTTAAACGGAATTGAACTTAATTGGAGTTTATAGTCGCACCAACAGCTATGGTCGTATGGCGACTTGTCCAGCTCCATTGGTGGAGGAAGACACCAGGTGCCCCTATTATTGGAATAGTTAACTGTTCTGTTTATGGACAACTAGTCAACTGTTCTGTTATGTTTATGGAACACTATTCAGTTGTTATGTTAATTGTTAATTTTGTGCTCCAGTCTGTCTAGATGTAAGAACAAGATTCAATGTTCTGTTTATGGTGGCGTTTTCTATGCGAAAAAAGCATAAACACAACTTTGTTTTAGATCTTTAACATATTCACTATATGTATATTTATAGTGCAGATATTCACTTTTCTGCCTGATATCAGGCAGTGACTGATACTAACTCCCCGCAGTGGTTACTGTGGTTTTAACATATTTTTTTTAACAAAGTATGCAAATGGGTCGGGCCACAAGTTCTTACAACATTAGTTACGGCCCTTCCCAATACAATTTAAATTACAAAGAACAATTGTAATGTTATGGCTATAGTAAACATATTAAGTAACAATGAATACAGAAAATAAATTAACTAAAGTTTACAAATGTAGACGTAAACAGTTGTCACAATAGTTGCTGTGGTTACTTCCCCAATCACTGCCACCACACACATTTATAGCTGAAATCTAGCTAAGTTTAATTTTTTGGTTAAATGTTTTAGGCCAATATTTCAACTTGCTTTGTTCATAATATAGGAAAATAGTGTGAAAAACGGTATCTTGGTGCAAAAATAAATTATTTATATAAAAACAACAACAATTTTAGCGAACATGCAAACATGTATTCCGTTGAGAACATTACAGAAGCTGTGCGATTTAATAAAGGGATTACACTCAAAACCAGGTTGAATGTTTTCAACATCTTCTCGAAGGTGATGATCGATGTTATTGTCAACTGCCTGTTGGTTACGGCAAGATTTTGCTGTACCAAGCATTACCTAGTGTATCGCTATTTTTCGTAATCACAAGGCCTCAGCTATCGTCACATGATTTGTGTGGTTGCAGGGATAAGTGGCTACAATATCCCTGCGCGGAGGTTGTGACTGACAAAGTAAAACTTTCGGAATACCTCGGCGTTTATTGTGCGTATTGTTATCTGACGTCATAAAACGGCGTGAAGAAAAAAAAACAATATGACGGCGCCCTCGACTCGAAGAATATTTGTTCAGTGCTTTTTAATATCAATTTTATTAGGCTCTGCACGACATCGCAGAATGGCTCGACAGAGCTTCGCCATTCTTTATTTTCTACGCCTCGTCTAATAAACATTTGATTAATATGTACTAGATGACAAAATATTTTCTCTCCATAGAGAAATTATCCACATCACACAGGCATAGTTAGTTAATACCATAGCAAAGAATATAAAGACATGAAAATGGAATGCAAGAACAAGGCTTTTAAATAACAACAAGTGAGTAGTTGTACCTTCTGATATCACAGTGTTCCATACATGAAACATATAGCGTTTGGCATATTAAACAATATCACTAATCAGTAATATTAATTATTGCTGTGATGCCCTGTTTGATCAGCTAATTTTTTTTCACGAGCTTCATGTATTATATGTGCACAGCAAACTTGGCTAGACAGCCTTTTAAGATCAGAAATGTCTCTAGCGTAATACAACCGTCTCCCAGAGCCTATGAACTATAGATCTCTGGAATGCAATTTTGGCACACCTTGTACTAAAATCTATATTTGGCATTTTCTTGTGTTTGGTCTAAAATAACAGGGTTATTCTCTAAAAATTATACAGTTTCAGTAGGCAACGATGAAAATAAAAAGCATTATGCATCACTACCATGTCACATATGCCTCAAATTGCTTACATATCTTCAAATTCTCGGACCAAGGAAGGCCCCCAAAAGGCACATAATAAACTATTATGTTACCCTTTATATAACAAAACCTGGATGTGGCAACCTTTTATGCTGATTTTCTTTATTGAAAAAAAAGTCCATCTTACTGGAAAACTAAGATAACTATATAATTATAGAATGATTATATTCGAGTTTGTTTATCGGGGTTGTATTGTCCAATGTACACTATGGAAGCAGTATACCGTTATCATTTCTCGGTTATTAACCAATACATATACAGTATGTATACATAGCACTCCTGTGGGTGATTTCCTGCCCAATTTGTGAATATGCACAACCAGTCAAAAGTATATATTTAAACAGAACTGTGCACTCCTTTGCTGTCATGAACCACTCTTTACCCTATTATGGAATTAACAAATAACATATTTCCAGCGGGTTTATATTGCCGTAGGCCCGCGGTTTCGATATGTTTCAAGTCCCAGCCACCAAGTTTTGATCTCTCACAATATAAACCCGCTAGAAATATTAAATGTTTTATCTGACAAGGATTTTTATGTACTTTATATACACATTTTCGAGAGATAATTGAACATAATACAAACAAACACATTCTCACAACTTACATTGTGCGTCCATCTCTCAGCACCAAACGAAGTAAATATACAGCTTTATCGTGTTTCGAACAAAATATTTATAAAATGACGTTCTAACGGTTGAAGGACGTGACGTCAGAGGTTAATATAGCTTTTTTAAAAGCTTCTCAATAGCCAATCAACATTGAGTATTTTCATAAACCATGTTAGATTACTATTACTATTTTTTTTAATTTTTTTTAGTGAATTTTGAGGTTCGAATAGCTTATTGATGTTTCGTTTTGAAATACCTAAGGTAGGCATCGATGACTAAGGATTTGTTAAAGCTGTTGGAAAACATCGCGATGACATAGAGACAAACGTTTACTGTATATTTTGTTTCCATTTCCTATATTTCTACAGATCCTATATTTCTACAGATTCTGAAATAAATACATTTAAAAAGAGGAAATATGTTATAAACATATACTGAACAAAAAAGGCTTAGCACGACTTCTTTGGAACATAGATAAAAAAATATAAACATTGATATATTTGTTTGAAGCTATTAGAAATGTGATTTTCAATAACAGGTTTAATTTTATTATTTTCTAAACAGAGTATAAGAATTACCTCTCATATTAAAAACAACTTATTTCGTTATATACATGTATTGCTTCGAACAAATGGAATGTTTGACAGTGACTAAAATTGCCAATTCTGTCATTGTTCAAAAACCGCTTAAATGTGTTCACAGAAGAATGTTATACTCAACAAAAACGTTCCAAACTTCTTAATTTTAAAATTATCTCCCTCTTTATTGCAATGAGAACGATTTTGATAACCTATACACGTATGTTCCCAGCATATTTGCTTTATTTGTATCACCGACTTCGTTTACAGTAATGACCATATCTATGTCACTTTATCATTGACCCCGAACATACACAGCTTTGTACCTCGTCTATGAAATTGACATGCATTTTATGTGCTAAATCTATTTTGCTCATTATATATTGCGTGCAAGTATATTAACGGTTTGCTTGACGATTTTTTATATGCTTACGTATTTTAATACCTTCTGAACAAACCCGGTTTATATGCCAAATGCTTATCAAAACATTAAACTTTTGTTGCAAATCAGAATAGCAGTCATACCAATAAAGTGAAGTACCATAGCCAAACATTTGTAAGTTTTCATTTTCTCCAAAAATACAGATTTTTTTCTGAAAAGAAATATAAAAAGATCGGACAGGGAAAATAGCATTCAAGGAGGACAGTCTATAAAATTCTGATATGCAAATGGAATATTTTTTTTATTTAATATTCTACCATTCATGTCCTGAAATGAATTAATGGCAAAAGACAGAAATCCACATGCTTCGTTTTAGTGGCAGACTTGCAGGGATAAAACGTGACGTTTTGGAGAAAAAAAAAATTTATAAATGTTTTTCCTTGACACGTTACATGATCGGAAGGAATGTAATTCTGATTTGCAACAAACGTTTGATATCTTGGTAAGCATTTGGCATAAATACCGGCTTTGTACAGAAAAGCATTCATGAAAAGGTGGGTCAGTCAAAATGGTGCATTTAACACATAATATTATGGAAAATCGACAAGCAATCAGTTAACTGAATGTTGTTTAACGGCTCATCAACACAGTATAGGTTATTTAGAGCCGCCCCAGAGAGAGGGGAAGTATACATAGGAATCCGGGAACCGTGCCCTACTCTTATTATCGAATAGATTCCTATGGTTCTTTAACGTGCTCGGAGGATAGGGCGATACACGGGACCGACCGGTTAACGTCCCCATCCGACAGACGAGGCTAAGGGAAATTGTCTTGCCCAAGAATCAGTTAATATTTTTTTGCAGTGTATATAAGAATTGCAAAGATAGCGTTACACACTTACCTTGGAAGTCTTTTCTAGCTGCGCTGACGCACGATACAATGTTTGAGATATGCCCAAGAACAGTGGCAAACAACAACAGCCCGAATAACAATTCAAAGATTATAAATATGTAATCTCCATTTGTTCTTGGTCTTGGAAGGTTGCCAACAGTTGTTAACGTCAACGTGCTCCAGTATAGCGCGTGCAAATACTGCCGAACAACGTCGCCATTGTCTTTAGGGAAATCCCACGTGCTTGAATGCTCCTCAATCCTATTCGCGACGATATAATACAAACACGCGTTCCAGTGAAACAGAGCAAACAGGTAATGCATTAGGCTTAAAGTCCGCATGACGTTTGGGTAATTTGTATGACGCTCAGTCCGGTCTAGGAATGTCCAAAATCTATACACTTTTACTAATCGAAAACAACGTAAAATTGAGCAAAAACCAATGGACAAGTATAAAAAGTCTAACGGAAGAAGACATAAACAATCTATATAAAATTTGGTAGTATTCATATAATGTAAACGGAGTTTAACCGAATCGGTCTGTAACACACCGTCCTCTAAATAACCCGTGCGGAAATGGAATGCAATGTCCAAGACATATATAAAATCAGCCAAATAGTCCAAAGCAAACCATAACGATATATTGCTAGAGTTGATCTCCTGAAATGCGAATCTATAAATTATTACCCAAAAGTTGTATATGAACGCTATACTGACCACTGATGACCACCAGTAACTCAGGCGACCTGAAGGGTCAAACACAAATGTCCAGTTACATCCTTCGTGGTCTGACACATTTGTGTTAGTTTCTAGCCTATTGTCCGACCTAATGCTCTTTTTTCCGAATCGCGTTTCGATTTCTTTCCGTCTTTGTTTCCGTACTCCTTTCGATGTGACAGTTTCGTTAGAACGCACCTTTTTCATTAGATTAAAATGATCTTCCCTTGATGACTTCCGGTTGGTTCGAACACGCACTAACTCAAATATACTTTGCCTGGAAGTGGCACGCGACCTTAATGACTTCTGCTCCGTGACTTTTGAATTAACTGGAGAAGATATACTTGTCCTGGAACTTAATCTTTCACCTATCAACTTTGTTTTGTCGTTTGGAGATGACGTAATACTGAGGCCGGAACCAGGTATCTCGTTTGGTCCATTGATTTCGACATCAGTTTTATCACTGGCATCGTTACCGTGGTTGTCGCGAAAAACTTCCTCACATTCGGTGTTGTCGTCCTCCGTTTTGCTGAGGTTACTAAGACTTTGATCGCCATCTTGTCTATCATCGACGACCGAGATTTCCTCCAGTTCATCTTCGTCCGTCTGCTCGTCCTTAGAGCAAGGTGTGTACTTTATTGCTAGCCCTGTATCCGACACCCGAGTGACACCTAACGCGCTTGACATACTGCATCGCTAATAACTAAAGCAAGAAATGTGTTCACACATTTTAAAAACTAGTTGATATTGAACAAATAACGCTATATTAACACAAGCAGAAATGAGTACACGTTTGCTTTAATTTGCAATCGCAAAACGAAAATCCAAAAAATACACAATTTCAAAAACGTATTTATTTGTAAGTAAGAACGTGTATCTTCAAATACATACAACTGTTTAATTCACAGAACAAACCCACTTAAGTAGTTATTATCCGTTATTGCTACACTGGTTCCAGATCGATATCCAAAGAATTTTGCCTTTTATCTGCCTTTTTAAATCCAGCACAGGGTTCACTCTAACACATACGCCTGTCCATATGCTCTGAGATTTCTTAATCTCACCACCATTATTAGCGAACACAATCAAGCGACGTCAATAACTTTGTTTACTCGTTCAGAGATGTCCCAATCAGGCGGTATTACGCTGCCAATTTTCTGCTGTGATTCGGTTTTTATCTTGTTATACAATGCTACCGTCTCGCGACGATGTTGACAATAATTTGCTTTTATATCATCCCATTCGTGATTGACTTTATCCTGTTTTCCGCATAGAGACGCAAAACGCGTGAAAGCTTACAAACGTTTGGCGCAAATGGCAAATAGCCGTCTGCTACGAACATATCTGTTTATTTATCTATTTTTAGAGAGACCTATTTCACTTAGAACATATGTGTAAAACTTGTTCCCAAAAAAAAAAGAAAAAAAGTTTTAATGAGCTGCATTGATTTTTCTCGAAAGGAAAAAGGAACACGTCAGACACTTTCAAACAGAAATCCCGTTAAATTCCTAATATCAGTCTCGGCGCTGTCGGGTCCACACTGCCATTAAAATATATGGCGTTGTAGCAACACGCGATGTTACCCCATGGGAGAACACGTGATACTCTGAAATCCCGTGATCTGAAATTAGAGACAGTAGAGTACATTTATTGGAAAAATATGAAATAATAATATTGTACTAGGACCAGACACTTAATGGGGCCCGATTATTGGGTATGCCCCTATTCATTTGCACAGAAAACATTGTTTGTAATTAGCGAGTCATCTTATATGGCTAACATTAAGAGGTATTTAGAGTGATTTGTTTGCATAAGCAGACGACAACTGTCGACTCTGGGTCTGATGACATGGCTATGTGATAAAATCGCTAGATCAGTATAAGGTATCAACAGTCCTTAATGTTTGGAGAAGATATGTCTTCTTAGCAAATACTTAACGATAGCGGCGAAGATAAATTGTTTCTGAAAATAGAAGCAATCAAAAATTGCTTCAAATATAGTTATCGATAGAAAACAGTGTTGATATTGAGGTCAATCTGTCTGATTTGATTAGGTAGCCGCTCTTGTAATATAATTATATCTTTTCTTGTTGTTTTTATACAAAAGCTCAAAATGTCATTAAAATTGCCGCTGTAAAGAAATGTCCACACGCGATCAATGTGTGTTCAATTTAAATGTGTATAAACTGATCCCCAGGGTCACTTTAGTCATTGGTTATACTTAAAATCGATGAATCTAGTTCCCAGATGGTAACGAATGATTCAGTTAAATGTAAAATAACATTTAAAAGGGACACAAGACAATCTTGATTTGTTTAAAATGCTCAGATTCCCGTCGGTTTTCTACATAACATTTTCAGTCATAATTTGTATTAAAGAGGCTCTACCTATATCTTTTTGTCCACCAATTGATATAAACTTTACTTAATTATAAAGAGGACTTTGAAAAAGGTAAATGGCAATAATTTCACACCATCTTATATGCGTTTTGCTGGGGAAAAACAGGATTGAAAAGATCGGATTTTTGAAATTGTATTCGTAATTGTTCCGATCTTATTCGTTTACAATCGGAACTGCCTCGTCGGATTGGCGAAGAGTTCCGATCGATTCATTTACTATCGGAACTGCCCCGAATAGTTTGTAATAGCATTGCGCAAGTCCGACAAAATCGTAAAAACTCGTAGTTCTCCGGCAGGAATAAACGGTAGGGCAGCATTTTATTCAAGATATTGTTTTGATCATAATTTATAATTTACAGAACTGGAATACGAACCATGTTTCTTTTTAGAATACTCATAAAATAGCTTCGTATACATATAAATGCAGTAATATTGAGTATTTAATATTTTACATTAAAAATCGCGTAGATCTATATAGGTAGTGCCTCTTTAACTATTACAACAGGTCAAAGCAAACGGTGTTTACATATTAGTAAGAATTAAAGAAATTACACTCAACATATAAAAATACGAAGAACCAGGGTTCTTCTGAATTCTAAAAGTATCCCGTTAAAAGTTAGTGTTTATTAAATGGAATTTTAACACAATAGAAACCCAGATGCAGCTAACTAAACACTAATTAGAAGTTAACCTGCTTTGCAAAAATCCAATGAAAGATGTTATAAACGTTCCCGCTAACGAAGTGTACCATTGTTGTTTTTATATTTATATTATATTTTATATCTTAATTAAGTCTCACTTTCATAAAAATACAAATTGCAATAACAAAATATTAAAACAATATTCAAAACTGTAAATGATAAATAAGAGAGATTCTGTTGTGTTATGTTATGTTGTGTTGTGTTGTATTGTGTTGTGTTGTGTTGTGTTATGTCATGTTATATTGTGTTATGTTATGTTATGTTGTGTTATGTTATGTAACGTTATATATAGAGTTATGACAGACTATTTCAAGCTAAAGTTACCTATTAGATATATACATGATCAATATAAAACGTAATATAAAAAGAGCTTTCGATCCATATTTAAATTAAAACATTTTTGTCATGCATGTTAAAGCGTTTAAAATATTAAAAAACTTGATGTAATATTGAAAAAGTTGAAGTATGTGTGTGCAATATATAATGCATGAGCAATGCGCCTTGAATTCTAAATAAAATAGTGATATAATCAGAGTTTTATTGAAATATACACAATTTGAAAACCTTGTCGATCTGATCGGATTGAATACTAGCTGTTAATTTATATTTCTATATTTAAACATATAGTAGAATTATGGCGAACAATTAAAAAGGAAATTGTTAAGAATTTAAAATGATTAATTAAACGATTCATTAAATTTGAGTTGATATAAATTCTCAGTGTATCGCCCCTTGTAAGCAGGTGCGCCCTGTTTTGATTGGATAATATTTCCCTTATTTCGCGACAATTTGTTCATGACGCATGCGCAATGCGCGTTGAAACAATGAAAACGTTGTTCTTAGTTCTAGCATTGCCAATTTCTTTACCAGTGATGTCCTTTCAAACTGTATCAAAACAAGTCCAGCAAGCAGATAACTCCTATTTATATTTACATAATTACGTCCCTTTTAGTTTTTTAAATAATCAGTCCAGACTCTATTGTGCCCATCCCTTTCGGACGTCCTATCGGGTTAATAGGTGGAGGAACTTTAAACCTTAGAACGAACACTAACAACAACAACAACAACAACAACAACTGCTTTGAATAATTTACCCTGTAATAATCAGTATATCGAGTTCTCGCACTGATATATAAAAAAAATGCCCATTGGGAAATTCTAAAATGCAGTGTTTACTGTGGACATCGTTAATATTCATGTACACGACAGATGATCTATTGTTCCATCCCATGACACAGTATGTACACGACAGATGATCAATTGTTCCATTTCGTGACACACTATGTGCTAGCTTTTCCTAATTGTCTGTAGTAATAAAAGCACGGCACGTCATTGTCATATATCTAGGCAGGTGTTCGAACTTGAATCCAACATATACTTCATATTATATGGTTTTGGTACGCAGTATCTGTTTGTATATTGTTTATTCAACAAATACAGTAGACCATTTGGTCAATGAGTATACAGATACACAAACAATTTTCAATTGCAGAGGTCGATGGCAGTAACAAACATTATATAGTATCAAATTTTGTACAATATACTAACATTCTAAATCTGTTTTATGATATTTCTAACAGTGTAAGTTTTACTATAAACAATTGAAGAGAAACATTCTTCAAATCCACGTGTCCCATACAGTAATATTGTTGTTAGAGTACCTTTTGGGAGAGTACTAGTATTTATTGATTGTAATATATGTCATTTCAAATACATAAGTAGCCAACTTCTTTACAGTAGTAAGCTTTTCTGAAGTCAACAGTTCTATAAATTTGGAAATATTTGGTCTTTGCCAATAGTATCGATTGATACGTTTTGTTCTTAGTTCTTTATATAAAGTACATTCCAATATAAAATGGTATTCGTCTTCTAGAACGTCACATATACAACATTTGCGCTCATTAATAGGAATACTGCGTGGCTTATGCCAACGACCCGCTTCTATTTGTAACCTATGGGAGGACATTCTTAATCTAGACAGTGCTACTCCAAATTTTCTTATTTGAACATTTTCTAGATATGATTTATACGAGAATACACAAAAAAGTGATTACGTTTTAGCTCTCGAAGAATCCTGTATACGATAATTCCAGTTTTGGATAAAAGTGGCTGATAATCTTTGTTTATGTTTAAAATTTGATATGAACATACTCATATTTTCAACCCCCTGAAATAACTACATATAGTAGGACCGGTCTAACATATACATGTAGTTCATATTAGGGAAGTATTATGTAGTATGGTTTTAACCGTCATGTTTTATTGCATCTGTTGTTACAAGGTATGGTCATGGGTCGGTCCACACTTCTTACAACATTCATTACGGCTCTTCCCATGAATTGTGCTTTACGTAATATAATATAACACACGTGTAATACAACCTGGAACGATTTTGATTGATTGAGTTAAACCTGTAACACTACGCAAGTTTATAAACTATTTTATTTATTACAAATTCACCCAGATCTGAGTCATAAACTTATTATTTGTGACAGCTTATAAAAAATAATGCACCATATACAAAACATTGTTGCTGGTTTGTTAAAAAGTTGGCGTAAACTGCTATTTTGTAAAGAGGTAAAACACGAACTCTTTTATACGCAACGTTATGTGTGAGACGCGACGTTACGACGTCACATATTTTATGACGTTTTGGCGCTAAAGAAAGTGTGTCTGACGTCGTGGCGGTTCTATGTCCATCTGAATTAATTTTTACTAATTTGATTGCAATGTTATTGATAAAAAGGATCTTAAACTCGGTTCCCATTCCATATAATATTTATGAAACTCGTTATGAATTATTTTTAATTTTAACTCGTCAAAAGGCTCGTTAAAATTAAAATAATTCATAACTCGTTTCATAAATCTTATATGAAATGGGAACTCGTTTAATATCTTCTATATACTCATTAGTATAGGGTAAATTATTCAAAACAGTTGTTGTTGTTGTTTTTGTTCGTTCTAAGGTTTAAGGTTCCTCCACCCAATAATAATAGTTTATATAAGGTCATATATGACATGTATGACGGTTGATTTTGTTGTGATAGAGGCAGACCACTCCCTGTTTTCCTGGGTAGAGCCAGTATTGTATACCTCCCGCCATCCGTATATCTCTTGAGAACAGTATTTTAATGTTGTGGCTCTAGTAAATATATTAACGGCGAATACATCAAATAATTAAGCGTCTACAAAATTAGACGTAAAACGTCTACAAACATAGACGTAAAACGTCTACAAACATAGACGTAAAAAGTCTACAAACAAAACATAGACGTAAAACGTCTACAAACATAGACGTAAGCAGTGTTAACGATAGTTAGAGTGAAAGAAAACTAAAGAAAAGAAAGAAGAGGAAAAGACATATCAATATATTTTTATAAGCGTACATAGTACTTTTATGAGATGTGTTTTATTTATACATTGCAATTCATGTTTGTTCTTTTGCGTGTTTTGGGGTTTACTGTGTTCTGTGAAAGCTGCATTTTCTGTTCGACTTTTATACTTAATTTTGGTACTACACAAATATGAAAACGCACTATACAACAAGTATCACCACACAATTTTCAAGAATACAAACAGACAAGCTGTTAGTGGAGCAAATAGAGAAAATTATATTAAAATGTTTATTAACTTCATTTATGAACAATTATAATCGATACCAGTATATAAAACATAAATCACGTATAATGGGCAGACGACTGCCTTAAACAGACCTATATTTAATAGCTGTTATTATCTTAAATTTCATTGAAATTACATATTTTATTTTGCCATGCAGGCTTTAAGAGGTCAGTTTTGAACCTTCCCATGAGTGACTATTTGAGACAATTTTGAGTGTAGTAAAAACATATAACACTTATAATAAAATAGTGCATTAACTTATTGATGAATATGTATAAATATACACGTTGTTACTCTCCCAACAAAAAGAGGCTTCGACTCAAATACTTGTTAGCAAGTGGTCTGTCTAATGATGGAGAAATGTTATAAACATGTACGTGACAAAATGGACTTCAAACAAATTATCAAAAGAGGTTATGGCCCTATCATTTTGCAACGCAGTGTATGTTTTGTGGTTGATCCATTTACAGTTCGCCACTATGCTTTCCTCTTTGATTGTGCGATGACTGGACATGTGGACCTTGTGACGACGTCTACCTAAATACTCATTTATACGGCTTGATGTTTGTCTTTAATCTTGTCTTGTCGTACCCTTAACGGTTTGTTCTCGTGTTGCTCTGGCTTCTGCCAAGACATTCATTGAGTACTTACTTTGTGGCTTTCGAGGATATTTTTTATATTATACATACATGATCATTTATTTGATGTACTTATGTTGCCTATCAATGCTGTCTTGTTTGTTAGAGAGTATAGCCTGGCTGGGATATCTTTACTTACACTGTCCCGTTATAGGGACGGCAATAGGGTAAGAATGAGGTCTGGTGCACCCTAGAGCCTGGTTTAAACCCCCCAGCGACCTTTTTCGCCGCTGACCGTTCCAAGGCGGTAGTTAATAATTGTGTTTGGTTTAGACTTATTTTATTTCCAATATTTATACAATCTGTGAAAATGTACATAATACAAAATGTGAAAAGGGATTGGAGCGAAAGCAGTTGCTTACAGAGGTATAATATAAATTACATATAACAATGGCGTATAAAACTGCACAGTGGAATTTTTTTATAAGTGTTCAATGTTATATAGCTATACATCTAACAGTGATTAGTTATAGAGACCAAAACAAGTTTGAAAAAGAAATAATAAAGCAAAGCATTTGAATATAGATGGATTATCTTAAAATAAACGAAAATTCAATTTAGCGGAATATTATAATAACAAATGTATAACAGACACGATATTGGGGCAACAGTGGGGGTGACCGGCGGACACAGGACAACAGCATCATACACAGGAAACATATATTGTTCTCGGTACGCGGTGTAGCAGCTTCTCTTAAGTTGAAAAATGTTAAAAACGTTTGCTTGACAAAATAAAGTTCTGAACAATTTCAAATATAGTGACATTAATATCGTGTGATACCAAGGAATCACCAAATAATATTATGTTTAGTGAAACTGTGCACAGTGGTTGAAGTCTAGCAAGCATTTCCGCACGAGCATTGTCGTACAATGGACAGCTAAATATATAATGTTGAGTAGTTTCTATTCCGCCACATCGACATAAAGGAGAGTCGATGATGTTTTTTATGAACAAATGGTGGTTAAGCGAGCTACACTTGGTGCGGAGCCGAGTATGTAGTAGCTGTGCACGTCTTTTACCTGTGTAATAATGCTTAGGCGTGTAATTAAGATTACGGTTAAGGTGATGCTTTAGTGCATTTATGGAGTCAGAGTTTCTTACTTCGAAAGGAAGTTTGTTCCACTCACGAGTAACCGAAGGAAGGAAGGAGTTGGTATAGAGACTAGTTCGGGAATTAATAGCTTGAAGATCGTTTGCATTTCGCAAGCTGTAGTCTAATGCTGCACTAACTGTTGTAGGTACTAGCGATGCAAGATATGGGGGTGTTAAGGAATTAACCATTTTATAAAATAAGGTAAGTTTGTGTTTATATCTTCGCGATTCCAAAGATTCCCATCCAATCTCTTTGTTTAATCAATTTAAAGATACTAATTTGGTCGCGCCTATTGCTATTCTGGCAGCTTCATTTTGTATTTTGTCGAGATCGGCCTTTTCGTAGTTAGTGCAATTGTCCCATATGACGTCAGCGTATTCGAGGAGAGGGCGTATAAATGATATATATATAATTTCTAGTGATTTCCTGTCAATCTGATGTTTTAGCCTCCTCATTATATTAATTCTAGACCAGGCTTTAGCCTTAGTATATTCAATGTGCGAGTGTCAACTGCAGTCATTTGAAAGAAAAACACCAAGGTGCTTGTGTGAAGGAACATCAGTAATTTGCTCATTCGACATAAACAAAGGCGGATGAACAGGTTTGTTACGCTTGCGCGAGATAAGAAGGGATTCAGTTTTAGTGGGATTAAATGTAACGAGCCATTTTTTGGACCACTCAGTAATTTTTGCTATATCAGTGTTGAGTGTATTTGCAGAAGTAACAATATCATTATTATGTTCAATTATAATGTAAAGACTAGTATCATCTGCAAAAAGACGTATGTTGGAATCAATATCAGCAACAATGTCGTTAATGTAAACAAGGAAGAGTAATGGCCCTAGTATAGAACCTTGAGGAACACCTGCATTAATTGAGTTCCAATTTGATTTAGTTCCAGGAAGGACAACACGTTGTTTTCTATTTTTAAGGTAGTCAGAGAGTTACTTCAAAAGGTCGTCAGATATCCCCGCAGCTTTCAATTTAGCAAGCAGGGCTTTGTGCCAAACTCGGTCAAAAGCTTTACTAATGTCAAAAACTATAACCCGCACTTCTTGTCCACAGTCCAAAGCGTTACAAAAGGCATTGTATAGGAAGACCAGCTGGGTAATTGTTGAGTCGCTGGGAACGAATCCAGACTGAAAGGCAGATAAGAATTTTTTATCTCTAAAAAAGTTGAAAATATATTTAAACATGAGTCGAATACTTTGTCAACGGTGCTAAGTAGCGATATAGGACGATCATTATTTACTAAGGATGGATCGCCCTTCTTAAGAACTGCACACACATAAGCCTCCTTCCAAATATCAGGAATCTTGCACGATGTTAAAGATCTATTAAACAAGTCGCATAGCGGAACAGAAAGTTCATATGCTAATTCACGGAGTACGTGATTGCTAACTTCGTCAGGACCAGACGCTTTACCATGGTCAAGGGAATGTAAGACTTCACGAACTTCATTTTGCGTAAGAGTAAACAATTGTAATGATACATTGCTATTAAAGGGTTGGACTAAAGGTGGTTCTATGTTAGCAACGTTTAAATTATTCTGGGTTTGGAAAAAGTCGTTTAGAAGATTTGCCTTTTCAAAATCGTCGTAAATAATTGAGCCGTGTCGTTCAGTGGAGGAATGGAAGGTTTGACATTTGATGAAAGGAATGTTTTAAGTGTCTTCCACCAATCCTTCGGAGAGAGTGTTTTAGAACTAAGTTTATTTGAAAGGTTATCGTAATATAACTGCTTTGCTTCGCGTATTGAAAGTTTAATTTGATTTCGAAGTTTTCTAAAAGTACTCTAGTGATGTAAACTATGTGTGTTTTTTGCCTTCTTGTATGCTCTTTTTCTTCTTATGATTACTCTTTTTATTGTATTTGTTATCCACGGCGGTTCATAAGGTCTAACTCGGATGGTTATGTTAGGTATACATGAGATACTTAACGATAATATTGTGTTGGAAATGTTTTTCGCGTAGATGTTTATGTCGTCGTTAACGTGTTCGTCCCAGTTTGTTGATGAGGCTTTATTACGTAAAAGGTCATAGTCACCTTGGTTGTATCGCCATATTTTACGAGAGTATAATTTGAATTTTGGTTTTGTGAACTTAAAGATGCCAAAAATTGGGCATTGATATCGTATTTCTTGGTTTAAAAAAGGTTCGCCCACTCCACTCGTAACTAAATTAGACTTGTCACCAACAAGTAATAGGTCAATAAGTGACGAAGAATTTTCGGTAAAATTGGTTGGTTCGTCAATAGTTTGATAAAGACCAAATTGATAACACAGGGATTCGACTTTACTCGACGTTGGACTTTGTAACATGTTGTAGTTGAAATCGCCTGTGACAATGATATCTTTAATACATGTACCTGTATCTACCGCAAGATTAATAGAATCTTCAATCATGTTATTGTAAATTGCATCTGCGTTTGGAGGTCTGTAAAATACACCTAGTAGCACGTGTTTGTGGTTTAATAAAATATCAACCCATATGCATTCAAGTCTGTTTAACTCAAGGTCATTTCTTCGTTTATAATGAATGGTATCCTTGACGTAAACTATTATCCCGCCATGGCTATCACCGATACGATCCTTTCTTTGAGGAGTATGGAAAGAAGGACGAATGAGTTGATCGTTCGACATTGAACTATTAAGCCAAGTCTCAGAGAACGTTAGAATGTCAAAGTGGTGTAGTTCTGTGAAAATCAAATCTAATTTAAGAATTATACTCTGTACGTTGTAGTGCACTATGGACAGGTTATGTGCAAAATCTAAGGTATCAGACATCGTGGTAGACGAATTGCTAGTTAACGAGGAGTCGAAGGATGTATTCAATGGCACTGCAGGGCCGGGATTAGGATGGATATCCCCATATTGCAGCAGCAATAGTCTTAACCAAGTAATAATAGTTATTTCAATTCCAACAAGAACGATGCGTTTTGTGAATAGAGCATTTGCACGGTACTGATTACCTAACATCAGTTGCCTATGTGGGTATACTATTTGGTTTGCAGAATGTGTTGTGGAATGCACATGGTAGAGTATAGAAAGTAAGCAAACTGGAGATCTTGATAGGGATAGCATGATAAGCAAATGGAGAGAAGCTGCAAACATATAATTACATTTGTAAGAAGACATGGCAGCGGCAGAAGAGGTTCTAAATTGTATCATGTAATTGTCAATAGGAACAAAAGGAACTGCTCTGCCGCCGTCAAGCTATCACATCTATAAGAAACTATAAACAAACATATGATCCTGGCACGGTGGTGCCACCTATTCCGCCAACCACATCCCACCGCCACTGTAGTGTCCAAGAAAAACAAAAAAATCGGCATCCATGCCAAAAAGAAACAAAAATGTATGCATTGGTTTGTAAAAAAAGTAGTTAAGGGATAAAGAAAAAAAACAAAACAAACAGGGTAAGTGACATTGACATTAAATCGAGAGGAATAATTCGAGTGTTAAATGGTTTTCTGAAAAATGTGGCATGCTTATGTGGATAAAGTGTGATAAATGATTTTCTGAAAAAAAATGACATGCTTATGTGGATTGTATTAGTCAAGGCTAGTGAATATAATATAACCTCTTCCAGCAGTGATGCAATGAGTAAGGCCATATCAATGATCGTGTAATTTGTGTAGATCAAAACTTGTGTGTATGGTGATTACATCTTTTGACAATGGTAGAATAAGAAAGGCCAGTTAAGATCAAATTCGAAACAAAACAAAAAATGAGCAATCGTTCTAGTTGCTAGCAGCATTAAGAGTTCCCGTTTTTAATATACGTTTCATCAATCATGTAAATTATGTAAATCAAAAACTTATGTGTACGATAATTACGTCTTTTAGCAGTAGTATAATAAGTAATGCCCGCTATGGTTCAAAACAATTTGGCAGAATCGTTTTACCTAATTAACAGCTCTATAATTTTCTTCCTTAAATATACAATAACAATTTTACATGTCTGGTAACACACGTGCAAGGATAATGTATTTGAAAAACAAAGCATATGAGAAATAAGCGGGAAATCCGCAGATGTGCTATGATGTTTGGTTACGGGAGAGCACTCAAACACACTCACACACGCACATCTTAAAAGCAAAACTAGCGACACTCTATGAAAGGACGAACTCATGCAAGAGCAAAAGCACAGACTCGCACATTAGCATGCTCTAATTGATACGAGTACCATCTATAAATAAAGACAACAATATAGTGATGTATGTGTACACTAACTACGAAAGCGTATTTAAGTGTCGTGGTTACAGGCACGCAAAGCACAAGCGGCAACATATGAGCATGCTATTATATACTGAAAGGAAAAAGAATCTTTTGTGTTTGTGATGTCATATCTGCCTTTTATTCATTTTATAGTTTATGTATCTTCTTTAAATATTAAGTGTTGCTATCTCGTTTTAACGTATCTATTTCCACAATGTCCATACCTCAGCAACAATGAAAGTGTCATGAATAAGAATTCGTGTCATGCATCTAAAGATGTTATTTACATAAATAAGCACCGCTATTGTCCACTTCGATTTTTCAAGAGAGTTGCTATTATTCCGAATACTGTCGTCAACAGTTTGTTACGAAAGACACCTAATGATATACAAATCGAGGGAATCGTCGGAACAATAACGAAATAAAATAATAACATTTGAACGGAATCAATAAACTTAGACAGTACAAAACTAGATTATTCAGGCTTATACAAACGATTGCATGGAACAGTCCTTTTGAATTGTAGTGGTCAAGGGAAGCGTCTGGAGATCCGGAGGGCAAACTCTGATTAGCAGAATTATAGGAGATACTGCGCGGATTTCCCAAAAGAATAACAAGCCGCGTGGTCGATAACACTCATTTTGCAAGTTTCTTGATATAAGGAGGGAAATGTGTGAAATGAGACTGTTTAGTTCGGTTACTGAACCAAAGCTAAAATTATTACACGGGCGATATTCGTGCACTATAATCCTAAGAAACAAACGGAGAATCTGTATTTGCCAACAGTTATGATTATAACGGAGAATCTGTATTCGACAACAGTTATGATTATGTAGTACAGTGTATTATGGTCTTGATCATCTTCGACGCTTGATTGTAAATATAAACGTCTTGATCCCTTGTGTAGAAAAATAAAAGAAACTGCAAACACATGTCCTTTTTTTTCCCTTTCTTTTTTTTGTTATTATAGTTGTTTTTGCCGTTTACATTTATTTGTCGATATAACGATGAAGTTTCGCTCTTTGCTTATTTATTAATGTATTGTTTTTCTCTTGTTCTGTATATCTTGGATAAAAGGTGCGTCTGTATCAGCCAGTCAGAATCAATACCAGAATCTTTCATATGTAACATTCATAGTGATCGGCCTTGATTACCTGTACGATTTGAGCCGTATATTGAAACTGAGTTGTTTCTATTATTGTTGGATTACCGTTAAAAAGATAACGATGATAGGCGATATAAGAAAATCACAAAGATGGTAATATTCTCAAGAATGGTTGGTGAATTCAAGACCTGATCTTGCGAAGTGGTAAATCCCGTCACCATAGACGTCAGATTGTGATTGTTCTTGTCTTAAATTAATTATATATTCTAAAAAAAGATCAGGGCTACGATGATAACACTATCACCGTTTACAAGTGTATGGTAGCGGCTGCGCTGAAAGAGTAGGGTTTTAGTTGTACAGAGTTTGCGAATGTTTAAGTCCTCAAATCGGCTACAAGCTCTAGAAAAAAGCGAATACGTTGAGAAGCATATACCTCATAAGAAATTCCTCGGAACATTTCGTCTTAGTGGGGATAAACAAAAATGTCAAAATTAAAATCACCTCCCTTGTCATAGTGTTTGATTTTTATTTCGAGTGATGTAAATCGAGAAACATTACGTGGTCCCGCCTTAATTCCATTAAGCGATGGGAAAGCTTATATTAGCAGGATTTTATAACGGATATTTCAACAATAAAACACGTTTAAAAACATTTTTACTGAAAAACCGACGAAAACTTTTTTAAAATTAACTATCAAATGTTTTAATTTTACAAAATGCTTTTTTCAAAGCCCAAATAAAGGTTTTATTTCATACCCCAGCCAACCCCATTTCGCTCTTTGGAGATGGGGTTGGATTGGGTAAAAAAGTGAATACTCGGACCACGTAATGAGAAAGACAATATCAATTTTAAATACCAAGAGGTGCATTAAAGGCTTCGACAACATCTGCTTGAGAGTATTTTTTTAGAAATATCAACATGATTTATCGTGCGTAAACAACACGAAAACAAACCTGCCACAAAAGATGCACAGTTCTTATCCATTTGTCTGTAAACAGCAGTGATACCTGGCGAACACATTATCTAACAGGAACATAAACGCTTCACAACATTCCCTGCAAGTCGTCTAAATTGCCGTTAGAAACAATGCTTCAGTACTGTTAAAGGCCAGACAGGCAGTTTTTTTCTCTAGCAAGACTGCTTTAAATAAGAGTATTAAGCTTGTCTTTGATAAGGTTGTGTGGTAAGGTTATATATATACTCAGCAAAAATAGAAACGTCCCTCTTTTAAGCTGTGATTTGCATAGGGTTGATTTTTACACTTTGTACACCAATCTAGATATAATTTCATCATTTTATACTTATCACTCAATCATTCTGATCAATATTAATAATCATAAAAAAACAAAGTTTGTCTGTTGCTGCTAAAACATGTTTTATTCAAATTGCGAAATCACTATATTTTTATTATAAAGGGAGGTAATCTGAAAATATTCGTTCTTGAAAGCTGTATGGCGCAAAAATGAGTGAAAAGATCTCCGTCTTTGTGGTGATGAGGTCATTCTCTGTTTATTTCAATATAACAAAACTGTGTTAACTCAAAGTTTTAACCACAAGACCCGGAAATGCTGTTTAAACCAAATCAAGGGGAATAAGTTTGCCCACAAGTTTGATTCAAAGAAATTTGTTTTCATGACAGTGCTGGCCTTTAACAAAGGTATTGGCATATAAGATTAAATAAAATGTAATTTCATTGTGTCTAAATCATTGGGTAAAGTTGGGGACGGTTCTATTTTTGCTCAGTATAGTGTGGAACAGGCTTGTGCTATTGAAGTGTGTAGATTATTGAATCGGCTGACATCATTATTAATAGATGTTCTGTTGACACATTCCGTCGTAAACGTATTACTTTGCTCTTCCATCGCATTTAAGAGTGAAATTGTTTATTTGATGAGGAAGACAATAACATATCCAATAGCTTATGTTATAACACGTATCTTACAATGTACATACACGAGGAACAAACCCGAACGGATTTGTATGTACATATAAACAAGAGTTGTTTAAACACACTGTTTTCGTTATTTTGAGCCGCACCATAGAGAGGGGAAGGATATATGGTAATGCGGGATTGCTATCTAACTTATTATCGAATACTTTAGCGTTTAGTGACCTAGCTCCCTGAGTAACCCTGTGGCGCCAGTGAGACTCGAACCCATGGTCTCTGGAATCAGAGTCCGCCAAACGAGAAACAGATCATTGCACTTTCGCAATATCTTAAGTTTACCCGCATTGGTGCCACTTTTTCGAGAGACCATAGACCATAGACCTTTAATGTTTTGGTATTATTTCAAAATGTTGCAGTATTGTAAATGTAAATCCTCTTTGAAGCCCGTTATATGTTTTATAGAATATAATTTGTTTTATTATCCTCGTCAATAGGTCTAGGACGGGTCGAGGGCATCACGCCGAAGACCTTACAATTTTCATAATAGTCCATGCATTAAAACTGATAAGACCCATGAGCATATGATTATTACTTCAACAAATACTCAAAATAAATACAATAACGTGACAGTGTCATAAAGTAATTCATGTAATACATACAACAAGTTTCGTTTCATGCAATATGATAATGCATGTTTTCCGACAATGGTGCGCAGAACCTAACTTTGAATAATACATTTATTGTAATAATGCAGTATACAGTAACAAAATATTATCAACATACCATTGATCAATCCGGTACTACAGAATTTATAAAAAATATCCCTTGAAAGAGTTAACAGTTAGTACCTGTCGCGATAATGTGGACGTATTACTATCACATATCTATCATGTGACATAAGGAGATAAAATGTTTTCCGAGCTTTTAATGTACATCTGTCCTAGAGTGGAGATAAATTACGCTGATAACATGCTTTATTTATCACATTAAAGGGACTTGAAGCGAACTGAGCGAATTGTGGACGTCAATCCAAAGACAAATAAAACGGTAGACTGTGTTTCAGTTTCTTATTCAATGTGCCTATGCACTAAATTTAGACCCATAATCTGTGCGATTTAATTAATGTTAATAGTTTTGTCTTTTCTTCCTGAAATCATAATTTTTATGCTCCCTGCCATAACTGTACGATACATGTATATTTTCGGTATTAATTGTAATTTCATTATGCTAACATAGTATTTCATATAAATATTGCATGTAAATGTAAAGATATTGTAAGGTGTGGCAAGGGATGGTCCTCCCCGACCCTTGCTCCACCAATTGACGGGGAGATTAAACGGGTCGTCAGAAGACGGCTCAAAAAAAAAAAAAAAAAAAAAAAATAGTAATTGATATAAAGCTTTATGTACTATACTGAAAGAAGTACGTTTAGCAAGTAAATAAAGAAAGATAAACAGATCGGACAGGGAACGTAGCATTCAAGGAGGACAGTCAACCACAAAACACAGAAACAAACACGCAAACAGACAAAGAAGAAGGCAAAAGTAATAATAAAAGCAAACGACATCTTAAAAACACAAAAGGGTTGACAAACATGGTAAATCACATTGAGCAGATTCAAGGCTATGTGCTTCAGCCGCCATTAACAATATAGTTAACATAATTAACAAGTATATGCAGGACGTTATTTTCAAACGATATCTGCGGAAAAAAATAGCAACATGTCTTAATTTACCTGCTTTTCAGAAATTATAATTTCGTTCTTATTTCAATATAAAGGGAGATAATTTTAAAATTTAAAACTTTGGTTCGTAATTTCATTATAATGACAAGGAAAATGTCAATTATTTTTGCGTTTTTTTATCACTCGAACCCCAGAATTTAATAAAGTTTACCCCTGTTCTTGATAATATTTTTGAATTTAATGTGAAAAATGTGTTTTTTTTTATATAATTGGGACATAACTCTGATACTTACTTTGAATCACACATAATAATTGAAAAACAAGAACACCTTCTGACACGCCAAAGTTATCAAATGCTTCACATTATAAAATATACATTCAGTTTCTTTAAGCTAGATATGCAAAAGACCGTGCTAAACTTATTTCTTTCAGTATATATTTCTTTCAGTATATATTGAGTTTGGTCTCAGCGATCTGGTTAATTTTAACATCGAGATCAGAAGTTTTTTAAATAACCAGCGAGCTGAGACAGCCTCTAGTCTGTTTTGTAGTATTGTGTACTTAGTGACCTGCCAGAATAACTATCGTTCTCCAACTTCCATTCACTGGAAGTTAGAGCATGGTATAGCTCCGCCCTCTTGGTTGACGTCCATTCAATGGAATTTAGAGCATGGTATAGCTCCGCCCATTGGTTGTTCTCAATGAAACGATGCAATGCTTTGCATTCATCAACCGTACTAGGCTCTTATTCATTGCTGTTTAGTGAATGATGGACATTATGTTTTTAATCATATTTACAATGATAGTAATACACTCCTAATTAAAATTAATATTTATATTTTAACGACGGAAAATAGCCTAGATAATCGTCAATTTCTCGTAACAAACATTTGTATTATCAATCATGATAATTAAACAAATGCATGCTTTTTATGTACATTTCACATGACATTACGTGGTTCCGCTTTAATTCCATTAAGAGATGGGAAAGCTTATATTAGTAGGGTTTTATAACGGATATTTCGTCACTAAAGCAAGTTTAAAAACATTGTTTACTGAAAAAATGCGATAACCTGTTTAAAATTACCTATTAATTTTTTTAATTTTACAATATGCAAACTTTTTAAGTCGAAATTAAGGTTTATTTCATACCCCAGCCAATCCGTTTTTGCTTCTTGGAGAAGGGGTTGGATTGGGTATGAAAGTTAATACTCGGACCACATAATGAAACTGATTATGATGGTTATCGTTTATAGACAGACAGACAGACAGACAGGCAGGCACTATTTTATTTTTGTCCTATCCCATAAACATTATGAATCTTAACACAAAGTATATATAACAATACAATTGTATATATGCCTCTCTATACAGAGATATAAGAGGCGATCAGTTATAAATGTCATAAAATTATCCAAGTTATACACTATATGTCTTTCCATGTACATGCAAAGAACGTTTTTTTTAAAATCTGCAATAAAAGGAAAATAAGTTACTTAATACTGCATTCTGGACAAGATGCATCCGGAGAGCAGAATCCTTCCTTATAAGCGCGTTTAAACACATGCAAAATATATTATATATCCCTTCAAATCCCATTTGACAAGAACTGATTAACTATGAACGTTTAGTAATTATAAAACTAACATATTTTTAAGCTAAAACAATATATCAGTATTTACAGTAAAATATCAATCTTCTTTGTTTTAAAATATTATGGCAGGCTTTGAATGTGGATTAACCAATCACTATTCCAGATCCCCTCTAGTACCTTTAATATAATATTAATGATAAAAGATCAAGAACCAGCTGCCGCTAGTACTTCATCAATCCATGTCAAATGACAGCTATCTGTGCTGGTATGTAGTTACACTTACCGCCATTTTGCGTGATGTTAACTGTGAAACCAAATATATTGTCAATATAATTATCGCGCAATAGTATGCTTAAGGTTATTTTACTAGGGTGTTGATCATATCACAAGTGTATTCAAACTTATGTTGAGTGTTTAACATGTAAAGATAAATAATTAATTAAACTGTCATAGTCTAACATTGAACAACACTTCGGTTATTGTATTACATGTGTGCTGTGTGTGTGGGCGTGTGTGTGCGGCGGGAGTGGGTAGCATGAGATGATTTTAATTGTGATATTGTTAATTATCCGCTTAGATGGGGATGATCCCCCGAGATACTTCTTATGGGGTCTATGTTTCTCAACTTATTCGTTTTTTCTAGAGCTTGTAGTCGAGTTGAGTACTCTAATATCCGTAATATGTGTATAACTTTAAAACTACTCCAGCAGGACTACCGTTACCATAAACTTCGGAAAACCTTTGAAAAATGTGGTTTCCCGCAATACATTATCGGTATAAAGCAGCGTATCGTTTATGTGGCACCGCTAAAGACCACAACACCGCTAAAGACCACAACACCGCTAAAGACCACAACTCCGCTAAAGACCACAACTCCGCTAAAGCCACAACTCCGCTAAAGACCACAACACCGCTAAAGACCACAACTCCGCTAAAGCCACAACTCCGCTAAAGCCACAACTCCGCTAAAGACCACAACACCGCTAAAGACCACAACTCCGCTAAAGACCACAACTCCGCTAAAGCCACAACTCCGCTAAAGCCACAACTCCGCTAAAGACCACAACTCCGCTAAAGACCAACAACTCCGCTAAAGACCACAACTCAGCTAAAGACCACAACTCCGCTAAATACAACAACTCCGCTAAAGTCCACATACATTTTCGCTAAAATCCACTACTCCACCGTAGTCCACACACATTTCTGCTTAAGTCCACAAAATAACGACCGCCAAAGTCCACAAAATTGGCCGCTAAAGTCCACAAAAAATAGTGTCGCTAAAGACCACAACGTTGTCGCTAAGGTCAACAACACTATTTCAGCGAAAAACACAAATTTTTTTCTCATTTGTGGAAGATGTTTCAGCATATTTTCATTAATTTATGCAAAACGTATTTGTGCCAGATGTAGTTTACATGTATAAAGGATCCATAATAAATACTGATAAAGGTGATCCTTTGGGAGCAACAAACACAATTAAGAGAATAAAGCAGCAGGCTCGGTTTTATTGAGTCTGTTCATGAGAAGTAATGAAAGAAGCAACACCTCTCACGCCCCCTAGCACCGGCTTAAGCGGTATTCTACTTCAAAGCCACCTATATTGGGCTCGTCGGTCCCAAAAGACCAGTAAAAGTAACACTACTGATTCGTAGCACGGGGAGACTTTTTACAGCCGCCACACTGCACTAAACGAACGCTAGTGTGAATGTTAATAAATACTGATAAAGGTGATCCTTTGGGATCAAACAAACACAATTAAGAGAGTAAAGCAGCAGACTCTGTAAATATTTGGCATGAAGAATCATAAGAAGCGCTAAATGCGTTCTTTACAATCATCAAATACGTTTGTTGCAACTCTAAAGGTAACAACTGCATTAAAGGTAACTAACTGCACTAATGGTAACACTTTGGGGACTATTTTAAAAGTAACAACATACACTGAAGGTAATAAAATAAATCGCACTAAAGGTAACAATTTCTGCACCGAAGGTAAAACCAATTTTTTACCTACACTAACGGTAACATCCCTATACCCTAAAAGAAACAACACAATCTTGGTGAAATTTTTATTGGAAATTCAAGTTGCTCAACTAAACTTGTTATTTATTTCATCAAAATACCTCCTCTTTTAAAGTACAAACAAAACACAAATATCAGTTTCATTATAAATGTTGTGATGTTGTGCAATTTACTGTATTACCTTAAGTTTAGTGTATGTTGGTACTTTTAGTGCCAAAAGTGTTACCTTTAGTGCAGCTAGTTACCTTTAGGTTCAAACCCGGTACGTTCGGACACCTTCGTATTCAGGCACTTGTTCTGACACATACATGCTCTATGACAACAAATGCGTAATAAAGGGTCATATGTGGATCGTTTTCAAATAAACACAGAAAATCATTCCATTTAACACTTATTAAACCATTTGTTTGCTTTTGTCATCACATCTCTGGTACAGTCGGGCTCTTACCCGCGCATTCGGACACCCATTATGGTACTCTCGAACATCTGCAAAAGTTGCCATTATTTGTCTTCATTTTCCTGGCGCTGGAAGTGTGGCGATGGTTTTAAATTGATTGACTCAATAAAATAAAATTAATATTGATTGTTTTGAAAGGCGCATAAGTAAGAGTGATACCTCTAGCATATAACGCCCAAGCATAAATCCACATATGTTTCATTCGAAATTACCAATTTGAATTGAGCGTATTAAGGTGTCTGATTGTACCAGGTGTATGCCTACAGTCGGACACTTTAATACATATTTTGTTAAATAAATGAACCCAACAATAAACGAATATACATTCTTATAGTTTAATCAACTACGTAACTTAATTGTTCAAAGGGAAACAAATGTCAAATAAGTACGGCCAACAAGATCGAGTAATTTCGCAGATTTGCTGGTGCGATTAACAGGATGCTCCTATATGAAATGTTTGTAAATGGCGCCAAAACCGGTTTTGATGACGTATGCATTATTTGACAAATCAAAAGTGTTTTACACTTTGCATAATAATAACAAACTCAAAGCTAAGAACATCGAGTTTAAATGGATAAGATTATGACATCATACGTGATTATACTGGGTTGCATTACGTGGTCCGAGTATTAACTTTCATACCCCATCCAACCTCTTCTCCAAGAAGCGAAAACGGGGTTGGCTGTGGTATGAAATAAAAACCTTAGTTTCGGCTTAAAATATTTACATAATGTAAAACTAAACATTTAATAGGTAATGTTCGGTAATGTTCGGTAATGTTTTTAAACATGTTTTATATTCGAAATATCCGTAAAAAAATGCTGCTAATATAAGCTTTCCCATCGCTTAATGGAATTAAGGCGGGACCACGTAATGGTACTCTCAAAAAGTATTGTGTGTAATCAAGCGTTCGATCGTACCGGGATATCTGAATGTACCGGATTTGACCAGAATGCAATTGTTACCGTTAGGGTTGCAACACACGTATTTGGTGATTGTAAAGAGCGCACCTAGCGCTTTAATGCGTCTTCCTGCCGAATATTGCATATTTACAAAACTTATGTAAACGACATCTGGCGCAAACATGTTTTGCATAAATTAATGAACAAATGCTGAAACAACTCTCACAAATGGAAAAACAATTTATTCAACATTTTGTTTTTCGCTGAAATAGTTTTGTGAACTTTAGCGACAACGTTTGTGGTCTTTAGCGACACTATATTTGTGGACTTTAATGGAACATCTGGTGGACTTTGGCGGTCGTTTTTTTGTGGACTATTGCGGAAATGATTGAGGACTTTAGCGGAAATTTATGTGGACTTTAGCGGAGTCTTGTACGCCAGCCAAACAGTTGCTCGCGTTGCCTGACCCCACGCAATTTTTGCGCATGCATAGGCAAATTGCTCTTTAGTGGATTTGTTTGTATTCAAAGGATGTATGTTAAGTAGAACTTTCATATAAATGAACAAATATATCATGAACAAATATAGATATAAAGATCGAACAGGAAAAGCAGCATTCAAGGGCAACAGTTAACCACAAACACACACAGAAACAAAGAACAAGTTTAAAGATAAATAAAAGGCCAAATAAGACATCACACAAACAAAAGGGTTGACAATAGGGCTACCGCCTTGGAACGGTCAGTGGCAAAAAAGGCCGCTGGGTGATTTAAATCAGGTTCTAAGGTGCACCAAACCTCACACTTATCATACTGTCAACCCAATAAAACGGGACAGTGTAAATAAAGAAATCCCCGCCATGAACTATTCTCTAACCAACAAGGCAGCATTAATAGGCAATATAAGTAAAACACAAAGAGGCTCATGTATATATAAAAACAAACAAAAATAGCCTAGAAAGCCACAGAGAAGGTACTCATTGACTTGGCAGAAGCCAGAGCAAGAAGAGAACAAACCACTGAAGCACGACAAGACAAGACTGCAGAAAAACAATCAAACGTCATCGTCCTTTTGGGTTTTAGGGTCCACAGCCTGTCCGGTCATCGCACAATCAAAGAGGAAAGAATAGTGGCGAACTGTACATGGGTCCGCCGCCAAGCATGCAGTGCGTTGCAAAAAGATAGGGTCATAACCTCTTTTGATAAACATTTTAACGAGTTTAACAAAGATAGTATGAATGTGATCATGGTCAAGGATCTCACGAAGTTTGTAAATCACGTCACCATAGAAGTCAGGTTGTGATAGTCGTTGTCGCAGAAGAGTTGTTAAATTATTTTTATATTTGGGATGAATATCAGGGTTAAGATGATAACATTTTGCAAAGGTTTTACGAAGTTTATGGTAACGGTAACCCTGATGGAGTAGCTTTTTAATTAAACAAAGATTACGAATATTAAAGTCCTCAACTCGAGTACAAGCTCTAGAAAAGCTAATACGTTGAGACACACAGACCCATAAGAAGTTGCTCGGGGAACATCCCCATCTAAACCAGGATAATTAACAATATAAAAATTAAAATCATCTCTCTTGTCATATAGTTTGCTAATTATTTCACCATTTTCAATGGAGAGATGTAAATCAAGAAAAGAAGCGTTAGTATCAGAAATATTAGCTTTGTTAAGTTGAAGTTCTTTAGGGTATATATTATTAACCATAGTAGAAAACAAAGGATTGTCAATGTTTAATATGTCATCCAGATACCGAGAGGTGTCATCAAAGGCGTCAATAATATATTTCTGGGTATCTGGTGAAAGACTCAACATGAAATCTCTTTCATAGCAATATAAAAACAAATCCGCGACAAGGGGTGCACAGTTCGTACCCATAGGGATACCAACAATTTGTCCATAAACGGTCGTTCCATACCTGACGAAAATATTATCTAATAGGAAGATGAGTGCTTCACAAACTTCTTGGCAAGTCCACATAGTGTAATTGTCTAAACTGCCGTTAGCAAAAAACGCTTTAATATTATTACAGGCCAAAAATGTAGTATTTTCCTTAGCGAATATTTTACTTGAATAAGATCAATAAGCTTGTCTTGGATAAGGTGATGTGGTAAGGTTGTATATAGTGTAGAGAATTCATAAGTGCTAATAGATGAAACTTGACGTTTATTGCAAATTTTATCAAGAACGTCTGCTGAATTTTTAATAGACCAAAACAAATTTATCCCAGAGTTTTCATAAGTTTTATCACAATGTTGTTTAGTTTTAGTTTAAACATATTTTATTCATTGTATTTACAAGTTAAGCATATATACAATAGCAACAAATAAAGGATTGGAACGGAAGCACAATGTTGTTTAACGTGATCTTTAACGGCAGTAAAACAACTGTTTTATTGCAATAAGCAGTTTGTGTGGGAGAGGTGCGTGTGTGAATTGAAGTGAATTGAAGACTTTATTGTAAGAGGGTAGCCCAGTTAGTACAAATACAAATCTTCCCTAAGGCCCTCTTTACAAGCAACATAGTAAACAAAAACCTCTATACAAGTTTATCGCAACACAACGATATTGACAATGGAAACAAAGGTGTTCACAAACAAATAACAATCTATATCGTGATTCAATAACAATTTTAACGAAAACAATTTCAGTTATACAGTACTTTTTATCCACTTTATATTGTTTGAAAACAATTTAACTGACGTGCAAGATCTTACATGCTCTGGGATTGTGTTCCAAATTACTGGCACAGAGTAAGATATACTTCCTTTAAAAAGCTCCTTAGTTTGGCTTAGGAATCGTAAAGTTAATATCACAATGAGATTGTAAATTGTGTGACCTTATGTTTTGTAACTCAAACATATCCAATATATAAGAAGGAACAAGCTGCTTAGAAACTTTAAACATACATTTAGCTTTATTAAGAACAATTCTTTGGTCAATTGTCATTGCAGTTATAGGGTGCATTTCATCATTTAAACATGTATATTCGTGGCCTAAGCTCATCTTTGTATGTTTAAAAGACTATTAATGTTTCCCTTCGTTGTATTTCCCCATATAATATTGCAAAAATCTAAATGTGGCTAAATATAAGCCTTATAAAATAATTCTATAGTTAAGCGGAATGTATTGCTTTATTCTAGATAATAGCCACAGATATGATGATAATTTCTTTCGAATACGTATTATATGTTCATCCCACTTAAGGTTTTCATTCAGGTGTACGCCTAATACATGTACTTTACTTTCAGAGTTTAAATGAATATCAATGTTATTGTAGTTTAAAGACATAGGTGAGTGTTGTAGTACTGCGCGCTTCTGAGGTATTGTAATTAGTGACTTAAGTGTTTTTTCTCGGTGTTTAATTCCATGCCGTTTCTAAGCACCAGTTTTGCAATATATGCAGTGCAGCTTGCAGGTTATTTTCATTTGTAATTAACGAATCATTAATAGCATATATTGTTGTATTGTCAGCATACATGCATTAGTATGACTTATTGTGTCATTCATATGTAGAGGTAGATCATTAATAAATATTAAGAAGAACAGGGGGCCAAGTAAGGAACCTTCTGGTACTCCAGAGGTAACACCATTTAAATTTGAAAAAGTACCATTTAGTGCTTTTTGTTTCCGGTATGATGTAAACCATTTTATGGTCAAATCGCTACATTTATAAAGTTTTAACTTTTTCAATAATATATCGTGATCAACTAAATCAAATGCTTTCTAAAGTCTACCATGATTGTTCGAACAAACTGTCCTTCAATTAGGGATTTAAGCCATTTCCTATCATATAAATAAGTACTGTTTCACAGCTGTGATTTTTACCACTTTGTGACTGTATTAGCAATTTAAAAGAAAGGAGAAATTCCATGAATGAATCGTATACATGCCTTTCAATCAGTTTAGAAAGAGTAGGTAGAATAGAAATTGGACGATAATTATTAACTTCATCCGCATCACCTGCTTTAAATAAAGGTTTGACTTTGGCAATTTTCCATACATCAGGAAAAAAAACCCACCGTAAGCTGCAATTAAAAATATAGGCTATGCCCTTTGAATATATACTGCAGATGCCTTTAAAAGTCTTGGACCAATGTCATCTAGACCCGTTGACTTTGAGATATCTAAATTAACTTCGTGACTTGAGCTTCCGTTATAAAATGAATGTTAAAGTAAACATCAGACAGAACTTTATCTTTAATAATATGAACAATGTATTTTGGAATAGGTTTTTTTAAGCTTGTTGCTATATTAACGAAAAAAGGTGTTGAATTCATTCGTTACGTCACAGGCTTCCGTGATTGTTGAGTCTCCTTTAGTGAGTTGGTTTACATAATAATAACCGGTCACTTTTGAAGATGCGCCGTGTTCTTTAAATAGTTTCCAAATCGATTTCGGGTCTGATTTCGATCTTTCGACCTTTCGCTCATTGACAGTTTTATCAGCTGACACACTATATTACGCGAAATTCTATGGAGCTCACCATGTCGAACATTAATCTTGTATATGTTTCCACGTTTCTCAAATTATTCAGATTTTCTTTTTTTCTTTCCGGGGGCTTTCGTAGCTCAGTAAATAGCCCTTTGGACTTGTACTTCAAGACATGTACGATAAGTTTAAATAAAAATATTCTGTACAGCACATTTGTTTGATTGTTAAGTATTAGGCATAATCTCTCTTTTTACTTTAAATAACTTCATTTAAATTAAGGTTTATAGTCCCTCCGCCAACTAAACCAATAGGATACCCTTATGCTATAGGAACAATACAGTCTGGACTTTCTTTGACAGTAATACCAAACAAGTTTATCATAATGTCAGGCCTGCCAAATCTCCGGATAAAATCCGGATTCTTCGGATTTTTCAGTCGCTCTCCGGATCTCCCTATTTAAGTGTACAATCTCCGGATTTGCCATCAAAACAAAATGTTCATGATTTAAAACTGTTTTTTTAGTGCAGTTAATAAGTTTTAGCAGTATTCTGGATGTTATTGATATTTGAAATTTATATCAAAATCTGTCCAAAAAAAAAAGAGCTGCATTTTCAAATAACCTATACGGAGAAATCTTGTATGTTTTAGAAGTGCACAAATGGTGATTTTATTCAGAATTTATTTTTTATTTGTTTGAATAAGTGAGTTAAACTAAGAAACAGGGAAAAAATAATTTTCAGAGTTTTAGACTATTTAAGAGTGTTTTTGGCAACTTTTTCTCCACAATTCGGATTTTCTCTCAAAATTGGTATTTTTCATTTTTATGTTTTTTTTTTTTGTAAAAGATATATTGCAAACTTTGGTGTTTGATTTTGGTATCAATACTTCGGGAAGCAAAACAAATCCACCAGAGTTTATTTGAAGGAGAAATGTTCAACGGCTGAGATATTGCATTTCTTCTTATTTATTTATTTCGCGACACCATTGATTCGATTTAGTCTATGGTCAAGCACGTATACATCCAATAATTTCAAGACAAAGTCATTCGGCATTGCGAAACAATTCAAAATGATCTTTTATTAGATTGAATCGACCAGTTAATGCAAAAAGAGTACGATAATAGACATTTGAAAACGGCCGAGCACGACACATACGAAATATTCCAGTCTCGGTTTGATTGATACTGTTCATGAGCGGTAGTGAAATAAACTAGCTACCGCTCACGACCTCTATTCCCAGGTTGAGCAGAACTCAATATTCATAAATATCAACAGTACAGAATTTTAACCATCCCGAAGATGGCAAGCATATGGCGGTGGAAATAGCAATATTTGTATCTTTATTTCATCCCCTATATCCAGCGGCGTAGGGTCCCAGGATCTAATAAAATTGTATGCCCCGAAGAGCGAAATAAACAAAAAGGAATTTAGTTGGGAGCAGCGGTTATGAAGCCTGCTTATCACCAGTAACAGCCAAACGACTAAATTAAAAAGCAGACAACATATCCTATGAGTGGTTAAACAATACCCAGAGCCTTTTATCGGCCGGAGTAGTGGAACCACCGAATCGAAAATTAAGTAAGAAAACAAAATAAATTGAAATTGTACCACCGATCACTAATTATAAGTATCGGGCTCAGCGATCTCCAAAGATCGAATGAGTAACAGTAATGATTGCATGCGCGGGGAGACGTTTTACTACCGCCACGCTGTACAAGCAAGCCACTGTGCTACAAAAAAGATTACGATAAACATTCGATTTAGGTCATTACGTGGTCAGGTTTTAATTCCATTAAGCGATAGGAAAGCTTATATTTGCAGGATTTTATAACAGATATTTCGACAATGAAACACGTTTAAAAAAGTTTTACTGAAGCAAAATGCGATAACTTGTTTAAAATTACCTCTTAAATGTTTTAATTTTACAATATGCAAACTTTTTAAGCTAAAATTAAAGTTTTATTTCATACCCTATCCAACCCTGGAGAAGGGGTTTGGTGGAGTATGGAAGTTAATACTCGGACCACGTTATGTTTAATTACACTAAATAGGTCCCCGGGTGTGCTAGTTGGATGCAGTCGAAAGGTGTTTTATATAAGAGAGTCTTCATCTTTTTTTATTTCAAGATTAAAACTGTTTTTTTTTAGTGCAGTTTCCTGTTAACTTCTGTTAATTTTGGGCTGTATTTTGGACAGCTCATCATGGTTTTGACAGTTTTTGATATACATTTCAGAAGTGAAAGTAGACAGGGTATGCAATTGCAAGGGGTAAACATAACGCTGACCTTTGACCCAGATGTTAGTATACAGCTGAAGAAAACTTTCTTAGAAGATATTCAAACCCACAATTACTTGTTGATGTTTAATACAAGACATGCATGTTTATTTGCATGATAAAGTAAGTTTCCAAGGATTCTACCCAGGTTTGAGACCTGCACAGGTTGTCAACAATATCATTGTACTACGGAAGAAGCATGGAGGCTCATTTAGGCTATTATAGCCTGACTACAAGCATACCTATAATCTATAATAACCTTTATACACAGATATGCATAGTACATTTAAAAACGCAACATTTTTGATTTTCGATTATTTTTAGTCCGCTGTTTTTTTGCTCAAATCAAGATGTTATTTTATGTTAGTACAGACGTCTGTTTGTCCCAAAGGTTAACATATGGCAATAAACAGTTGCATAAGATTTGCTTTACTTCCTTTTTTTAATTAAAACACACTTTGCACGATGACTCTTTAACATCTCTAGAAGTTGAAAAAAATCCTAGAGTTTGTACTGCTTGTATATCTACAATACAATAAGAGGGAGGTCATCATCGCCGTCACCTACTGCGTAAGTGTTCGTGTTGTCATTAGTTTTAAGCCGTTAATAGACCAGCAGTTTGTTAACTTCCCACACATCTAGACGCACATTTCCCTTTCATGCCAGACGTTCGTGTCGTTACTCTGATAATTTTGGAATCAACACGACACACACGGTGCATTTATACATACCACAACGTGTGAGACTGACACACACAAAGGTATATCTCTATTTCTAAAGCTATAACACATGGTTCATGGGGATGAGGGTTTGTGTTTATGTGTCCATAATGTGTCCAAGATGTGTCCACATGTGTCCACTTGTCAAAAAAGTCATGTTCAAATTGAAAACAAGTCTCACGGCATTTATTCATCCATCCTGCAAGTATAGATAAATGTGTAAGTTCGAATGTTCCAGACATATCGGCTAAGACTGTGTTTGCTACATATCTTGATCTTTTAATTAAATAATAATATATCATCTGAATAAGGTAAAACATAGTGCCAAATTCAATAATAGCTGTCTTACTATCCAGAATGCAGACAGGAGCATCTGTGTTCTGCGGATATATTTCCTACAATATACTCAGCAAAAAAGAAAACCTTACTGTCCTTCTCTTTGTCTTAGAGATGTCTCCTAATGGAAACAATGTGTCTGTTTTAAATAAACGATCTTAGATGAAAGTCTGTTTAATATTGAATTTATTGGTTTGGTTGTTTGTTTTGTTTATATGGTGTTTTACGTAATTTTTAACGCATTTAACGGTCGATTTTTTTGTGGTGGAGGCAGATCACCTACTTTTCCTGGGTAGAACCAGTACTGTACACCTCCCGCCATCCGTAAGCATCGACACTTCCTCAATTACAACGATTTTAAGAAATTTAATATATAATAGGCACGAATGAGTGAGTCTGTTTATCACTCCAAAAAAGCCTCATAAGCAACAGTCATTAGTGTTGTTGCCTATACTTATATATAAGAATTATATTAAATTACATGGTTAGTAACTTAGAATTTCAGCTGTATTTTGGCGAGTGTAAGAAAAGTGATCAATGCGAGCAAAAGTGATAAATGAGAGCCTCTGGCGAGTATTTATCACTTTTCGACACGAGACAAAATACAACTGAAATTTTAAGTTACTAACCATGTACTTTTTTTATCATGCAACTGTTTTAAATAACATAATTTACCTTCAAAACAATGGAAATGTACAGTTTACTTCTGCTGCCGTCAAAATACAAATGGAGGATTGTCAGGGGAAGTAACTTTGGCAAAAAACGTTTTCGGCGTGTAAGTTTATTTATATCGATAATAAATGCAAAATACTTTCTTTTTTTTGATAATGTATTGTATTTCTAAATTGAAAAGCATAAATCTTATTGTGTATATTTGAAGTTTAAATGGTTGATTCCTGATTTATAAGTCATCGAATAATAGCCACTAGCATAATACAGCAGTTGGTCGATTTTTTTTGTGGTGGAGGCAGACCACCCAGTTTTCCTGGGTAGAACCAGTACTGTACACCTCCCGCCATCCGTAAGAATCGACACTTCCTCACTTAAATGTCGAGCTCCCAGTGCGATTCGAACCTGCAGCGGTGAGAGGCGAAGGTTTACAACGCAACGTCGTTAACCATTCGGCCACGGAGACGCTCTTTATTTATTTGCATATTTTATTCACTCGTGTAATAATGGAAATATAGCATGGCTTTATTACACACCCACACGTGAAGTTTTGTGATAAATTGATAATAATGATACGTGATGTCTTCTGAGATTTCAATTTGATTTTTATTGACGCTTATTAGAATGAATGAACGAAGACTGAATGAATGAATGGTGCTTTATGGCACGTCAACACACGTCAACACATAATAGGTCATATTGTACGCAAAAAAAAAGAAGATTATCTCATCAATGGTGCATATCGTTTTTTCCGTTTCCTAAATATATGATTACTAGTATTCAGTTTAATGTTATTAATAACTATTGTGCCCACCACGAGTTTAGATTAATAAAATTTGCAATTTGACACCGCATTCAGTTTACGTAGGGTATGGATTAAGGCGTCGGGGAGTTTGTTCCATTTCCTAATGAGTGCAGATGAAAGTCGTTTACCTTATTCCTAATATAGCCATGATTATGCTTTTTAAAACTAAACGCAAAATAATTATAAAGTGGGCCTATTATCCCGAATACGTAAATTTAAATTGACGTCGAAATGTTGCATTAAGCCAAGCTCGTGGTGGGCACAATCGTTATTAAGAAAATTAAACGGAATAAAACTAATCACCCATTAAGGAAACGAAAACTAAATCATTATAACCCCACTCTGATATTAGCGTCAATAGAAATCAAAATTGAAATATTAAAAACATACCAAACTGTGGAGAAAATATCAGATTTTATTAATGCAGCAAACGTTTAAATCAGACATTTTTCACTTTCGGAGCAATCTCCAAGTTCCAATCTCCAAATCTTCCCTTTTTTGCACTTACCGCTCTGTCTTGTGGGCTCTGCGATGTAGTCCTTATTATAAAACTCAAGCCCACGGTTTGTTAAAAATCCACATCTTTGCACAAACACAAAGTAAGCCAATTTCAGCACGAGCATGGAAAAACCTATCACCCTAAATGTTAATAAATATATATATATATACAGTGTACCCCATGGTGACATTTTCAAATAGATGGCGAGTATGTGAACATGTCAAAGCTGCTTTGTATACCCTTTATTTGACGTTGCAGCAAACCATTACTATTAGCCATTCTAACATTGGCTTCTATGGGAAAGGTAATTAGTCAGTTCGCTCCTATTACATTATATGTGGTAAATCACTAGGTGTACCTCGTCTAGACAATGACCACCACAGGAAGGAGTGGCGTCATATTTCAGCTTAAGTGCTGATTGATGATATAATATTCAATAAAAGTCCTAATGACTTTACAATATTTTACAATATATACTGAATGTGTATGAATTGGTTTCAAAGACAATAAACATGCAAAGTCATATTTGCCAATAAAAGCAATTAATTATATTAATGTACTTTACGTTTCTCATTAGGCATTTAACAAAGTCTCGTTTTGTAATGTGGGTGGGCGTCATCATAGGGTCCACAGCCTGTCCGGTCATCGTACAATTAAAGAGAAAAGCACATTGGCGAACTGTAAAAAGTCCAGAAGTTTAACAAAGATAGTATGAAAGTGCTCATGACCAAGAATCTTACGAAGTTTATAAATCACATCACCATAGAAGTCAGGCTGTGATTGTCCTTGTCGCAGAAGAGTCCTTAAATTACTTTTATATTTGGAAAGAAGATCATGGTTACGATAATAAAAATTTTCAAAGGTTTTACGAAGTTTATGGTAACGGTAACCCTGATTGAGTAGCTTTTTAGTTATACAAAGATTACGAATATTAAACAACTCGAGTACAAGCTCTTGAAAAACGAATACGTTGAGACACATATACCCCATAAGAAGTTGCTCGGGGAACATCCCCATCCAAGTGGGGATAATTAACAATGTCAATATTAAAATCATCTCTCTTGTCATAGATTTTGCTAATTATTTCACCATTTTCAATCGGGAGATCTAAATCAAGAAAAGAAGCGTTATTATCAGATATATTAGCTTTGTTAAGCTGAAGTTCTCTAGGATAAATATTATTAACCATAGTTGGAAAGAAAGAAGACTCAACATGAAATCTCTTTCATAGCAAAATAAAAACAAATCTGCGACAAGTGGTGGACAGTTCGTACCCATAAGGATACCAACAATTTGTCTTTAAACGGTGGTTCCATACCTGACGAAAATATTATCTAATAGGAAAATGGGTGCTTCACAAACTTCATAGCAAGTCCACATAATATAATTGTCTAAACTGCCGTTAGTAAAAAACGCTTTAACATTATTACATGTACATTACATTTATGTAATTTAGGAATCCAGTACATAGTAGGCAGTTTATTTTGCTTATCGTTTACACCAGCCTTGAAGGTAGTGCACCGAGTGATATGTGCGGAAACAACATCATCGTCAGTAGAATTAACTGGAGTATACGAATTGGTGCTGCATCTAAACACACTTCAGTGGGATCGATAATATCTAAAGTTTTTTTTACAAACTTTACTGTTCGCTATACTATAATATATCATTATATTTTTAAATAATATAGACTTAAAGAAAAAAATATTATGTTATATTATAAATGTAACAAGACATCATACATTTTAAGAATTATTGCAATGAACAAATTTCAATAATTGATTTTGAAGATTTAAGTAAATTTGACATGTAGTTACTGATTTATATACACTTTAATGAGTTAGTTGAAACATTAGTCACTAAAGCACGTGAGCTAAACTTACCATGGAAAATTAGAAAGAGTGATATAAAGAGAATAAAATAATTATTGTAAAAAAAAAATCTAATCTGCGACTCGTGGTATTATAAATAAAGATTATTTTATTGTTTACTATAACTCTCTATTAGATCGCGGTATTGATATTATAATTTATGCTGGTTAAATTAATTATAGGGTTAAAGAAAAAGAATCTTATGTGATATTATATAATGAGTGTTAGAGAAATTGAAATTTTCCCAAAACAATATAGCAAAGTTTTTCAAGTTGATAATTACAAGTTTGGACAATTGGATACTATTTTCGTCAGCTATGGAACTACCGTTTATAGACAAATTGTTGGTATCCCTATGGGTACAATCTATGCACCGCTTTTCGCAGATTTGTTATTATATTGCTATGAAAGAGATTTCATGTTGAGTCTTTCACCAGATACCAAAGCAGATGTTATTGAAGCCTTTAATGTCACCTCTCGGTATCTGGATGACATATTGAACATTGACAACTCTATTTTTTCTACTCAACTGAACAAAGCTATTTTTTCTGATATTAACGCTATTCTCGATTTACATCTCTCTATTGAACCTGGTGAAATAATTAGCAAAATCTATGACAAGAGAGATGATTTAAGTTTGTTTGATATTTTTAGTTATCCCCATTATCTTTTTTGTTTTATATATTAATCAAACCTTTTCTAGAATTAGAAAGTTCTTTGGTATTTCTAAAAATGAACTACCTCGTAACGGCTTATACTTTACCCGATTAATTAGTTCGCGCCTACTACTTCAATTTGCCAACCACTTCGCAGTTGAATCAAATTTCCAACTCGATTTATAATTTCATTAGATTAGTTCATCTTATTTCATTTCTGTCTGTAATTAACAATGCTTTGGAGGTAAAATAAGCCGTTTTACATAAAGTTATGGCACCATCGTCTTTATCATGAGCTATTTTTGAAAAAGTAATTTTTAAATTAACCCTCATTTTACAAGTTTGTTCGCACTAATTCATTTGCAAGACATTTTGAAACTAATTTGTTGGTTTGCCAAAGCTGATCGCGTGGGTCTGCTTCATCTATAATATCAAAAGTAAGCATAAATGTCGAACAGGAAATGCCGCTTTCGCAGAAAACTCAGAACACGCAAAAAGACAAACAATAATGGCAATATAAAGGCATATGACGTCACAAACACAGAAAGTGTTGACAGTAGGGTACCGCATTGTAACGGTCAGTGGCAAAAAGGCCGCTAGGGGTTTAAACCAGGTTCTATGATGCACCAAACCTCACACTTAACCTACTGTCATCCCAATTAAAGGGGACGGTGTAAATAAGGAAATCCCCTCCATGAACTATTCTCTAACCAACAAGGCAACATTAATAGGCAATATAAGTAAAACACAAAGATGCTCGTGTATATATAAATACAAAAAAAAAAAAAAGCCTAGAAAGCCACAGAGATGGTACTCGATGACTTGGCAGAAGCCAGAGCAACAAGAGAATAAACGATTGAGGGCACGAAATCTAGACCGCAGACAAACATCAAACGTCATCGTCCTTTTGGGCTTTAGGTAAACGTCATCATAGGGTCCACATAGGGTCCACAGCCTGTCCGGTCATCGTACAATTAAAGAGGAAAGCATAGTGGTGAACTGTAAATGGGTCCACAACCAAGCATGCAGTACGTTGCAAAATGATATGGTCATAACCTCTTTTGATAAACCTTTTAACAAGTTTAACAAAGATAGTATGAACGTGATCATGACCAAGAATCATACGAAGTTTGTAAATCACGTCACCATAGAAGTCAGGTTGTGATAGTCTTTGTCGCAGAAGAGTTCTTAAATTACTTTTATATTTGGAAAGAAGATCAGGGTTACGATAATAACATTTTGCAAAGACTTTACGAAGTTTATGGTAACGGTAACCCTGATGGAGTAGCTTTTTAATTAAACAAAGATTACGAATAATAAAGTCCTCAACTCGAGTATAAGCTCTAGAAAAACGAATAAATTGAGACACATAGACCCCATAAGAAGTTGCTCGGGGAACATCCTCATCTAAATGAGTGCTTCAGATGGTGCCACTTAGCTTATAGCTTGTACGTTTCCTGTTAAAAGAGTATGAGAGTGGACCTTTGGAAAGGATATATAAGAAATATTGCAGTCTCGGTTTGACTGAGACGGTAGTGAAATATACTAGATACCGCTCACGCCCTCTAGTCCCGGGCTGAGCAGAACTCAATATTCTTAAAATTAATAGTACACAATTTTAACCATCTCGAAGATGGCATGCATATGGCGGTGGACAATGGGATGTTTGCTTCCCCCATGTCCAGCAGCTTATGGTTCCAGTATCTAACAAAATCCTACGCATCCTGAGAAAGTATCAAATTATAAAAATACTGGAGATCTAAATTACAAAGAAATTACAGTTCCTGTTACTATAAAACAATTTCCAATGAATGAATGAATGAATGAATGGTGTTTTACGGCACGTCGACACATAAATAGGTCATATTGTGCGCAAACATTTATGAAAAATGAAGTATTAATTAAAAATTAATGTAAATATATAAAGATAAAACTATTAAAAAATAAGGGATGATCAGGTGTAATATAAACTATGTATGTAAATCAACAAATGCCCGTCCACGGGTATATAAACAAGTAAAAATATATAAGAACACATTACAATGATTTATATAGTCTGATCTCTTTCAGGAAATCTAAAACAAGACTAAAATCTACAGTATCAAATAACTCTTTCATAGTATTAACATTGTAGTACATTTGACGCATAGGATCAACGTCTACACATTCCAATAATATGTGTTTGACCGTTAACAGTGCAAAGCAGGGTATAAAGATAGAAATGTAAAATGATATACGTTGTAATATATTTGGGTATAAAATGAGCACTTATATCCTTTGTACATATCAAAAAATAAAGGAGAAAATACTTCTGATATGCTTTTAATTACTAATGCAGACAAAACACATTATGTATGGATAAAGGATTTTAACCGGTTGATGTATAATCAAAACATTCATAAGGAAAAAAATGGTTTTGCAAAACATGCAAAACATGCTTGCATTGCTTTACATTAGAAAGGGTGCTAAAACAACCTGAACCTGATTTTCTTTCACTTAACGGTAAATTAGCAATAAAGAAAGTAAATTACCTGACAAAGATCTCTTTTATTCTAAGGTAAATGATGAACATATTTCAGGTGCAGATTATGAACATGCTAAGCAAATATGGGAAGTATTTAATATTAAAAACTTAGGAGAATGTCATGACCTATATCTTATAACTGACGTGCTGTTACTTGCAGATGTTTTTGAAAACTTTAGAAAGATGTGTTTTGAGTACTATAAATTAGATCCTTGCCACTACTTTAGTAGTCCCGGATTAGCTTGGGATGCATGTCTTAAGGACTATCGGTCAGCCATCTTTGATCCAAAAAATCCAAAATCGATGAGATATGGTCAAGTAGATTTTTCAACGATGTACGCATTTTAGGCACGAGCAATGTCAACCATATAGTACATGACAGTAATTCAACACTTTTGATGTGAATATAATATTAGAAAGAATACTTATATGGCAGAAATTGTGCGCTTTATATTCGAAAAGTTTGGTGCGGTTTTACTCAAAGTTGTTTTGTTTTTTATGTGAAATAAACTGGGCCATAAAATAGTCCATTTATCCAGCGAGTGCAGACGAGACATCTTTTCTGAATAAAATAAGCCATGTTATCACATCATCCAAAATTCGAAGTAAACCATTGTTAAAAATGAAGATTTTCTTTATACGCCATGTGCCTTCAACACACACACATGATACACATGAAAAGCATGCACGTGAATTGTAAATTGAAACCATGCGGTATGGTGAAACATTCGGATAAACAGGTCATTTGATCGTATTCATATGTTATTATTTAGTTTGTGATGTTTTTTTTCGAATATATTAATAAATTACTCTTGTTTTGCCATGTTTCTATTCACAACAGTCACTCAGTTGTGTTTATTACATCCAAAAATATAGTCGCCTTTTATAATATTTGACAATTAAAACCCGTCAGTGCCACCATACTACAGCATTGAAATTATTTTGAAAGTACATGTCATTGAAAGAATATCTTCTTTTTTTTAACAACTTTGAGTAAAACTGCACCACACTTTTCGAATAAAAAGCGCACAATTTCTGCCATATAAGTATTCTTTCTAATATTATATTCACATCAAAAGGGTTGAATTACTGTCATGTAATACGTCTTGATTTAATAATTGATCTTTATCGATATATTTTCATAGAAAAAGGACTAATAGATGGAATAATTTATACTGCAAGTATATATTCCAAGGCAAATAAAAAGTATATGAAACATTATGACAGTGAGAAAGAAAACACATAATATACCTCGATGCAAATAACTTGTATGGATGGGCTATGTTTCAATCACTGCCTACTGGGTCAGTGAGATTGAAAAAGAAAAATCAAACTATATTGTTGAGTGTGATCTTGAGTATCCTGAACAACTGCATGACCCTCATAATTACTACCCTCTTGCTCATAAGAGATTAAATATAAAAGATGAGTGGTGGTCAAATTATTGTATGTCTTTAAAGAAAATGTTTAATTTAGGAACTAGTAAAGTAGGCCTAAGTCAGCTTGTTATAACACTTAAGGATAAACAGAAATATGTTGTACATTACAGTAACTTGAAACTGTATGAAACGTTGGGATTAAAGGTAACACAAATACACCGAACACTGCATTTTGATGAATCAATGTGGCTAAACGTATACATAGACTTTAAAGAAATATAAAAATATCGGACAGGGAAAGTAGCATTCAAGGAGGACAGTCAACCACAAAACACAGAAACAAACACGCAAACAGACAAACAAGAAGGCAAAAGTAATAATAAATGCAAACGACATCACAAACACAAAAGTGATGACAATAGGGCTACCGCCTTGGAACGGTCAGTGGCAAAGTAGGCCACTGGTGGTTTAAACCGGTTCTAGGGTGCACCAAACCTCACACATACCCTACTGTCATCCCATTAAAACAGGACAGTGTAAATAAAGAAATCCCCGCCATGATCTAATCTCTTACACTGCTAAAAGAACAGTCGGTAGGAATGCTTATTTTTGGTAAGACTATGGAACATTTGAGAAAGAGAGTTAATGTCAAATTGACTCATGATGAGGAGGTCCTTTTAAAATATACAGCAATACCTTCATTTATTTCTTATACATTGTTTAATGAACATATATTTGCCATAAACTGAATAAAAGAAAAACTAACTTTTTAAATCGCCCTTGTTATGTTGGTACATATATGAAACCCCATACAGTCACATTATACTGTCACCGGACCGACCAGTGCTAGAACTACCCTTTATATGCTGAACGCCAAGCAAGGGAGACACTGGTACACTTTTTATGAAGTCCTTGGTATGATTTGGCCGTGAGTTGAACGCACGACCTCCCGCATGCGAGGAGAACGCTTTACCACTAGGTCACCCCGCGGTGGCAACCCTAACCATTCCTTACCAACGATACATGTAACGGTTGCTAAGGTAGCAGAAGCTGTGACCATCGAACGTTTTAAAGTGAAACTCCAACATAAATTAAAAAAAATAAACCTTGTCTGCTAGCATGTCTTATAACTTCCCATGTCCTTATCAAAGCATCTAATAATAAATGATGCTTTAAACTGTTACGCTATCTAGCCAAAAAGTGAACATGTTTTTGCCCGGAATATATTTCTTTAAGTCCCTGTGCGACTTTTAACATGTCAGGACCCTGAACATAGCCACCTACATATCGTCTGCGCGAACGTTTCAAAGCTGACTGAATAAGTGCTTATGCTTGACAAGATATTATGTCTAAGTCAATGGATAATCTGCTCCATCTGAACGACATTTTCGCTATCACCACGAGTAGTGCTTGCCAAATTGGCAGAAATTGATATCTGTCTTTTGTCGGCAGCCTGGGGCAGAAAGTCTGTATTACATGGTGTGCACATTAATTGGCGCTCTAGGTATTTCATAATTAAGCCTATTGTCGTCTGCCGGTGGCAAATTGATGTCACGAGCTCTGGAATGGATCGAAACAACGGAAAATTATTATACCAGACTGAGGTGGTGACAGATGTAATGTAGAAATTATCGGGAGAAAACAGTACTGGTTCAGCATGGTAACGTCTATATCATGTAGTAAACATGGTGTTGTTGGGTTTGATAATAAATGCTAGTCGGTATAATAACTCAAGACCCCGATTCAATACCCCGATACAGGTCCGTAATAAGTAGCCTCGGTCACCCGGCCCGCTTCTGATTTATTCGTTACTCTATGCTACATGGATCCAGAACCAGGGCCTGGGAAAATAGAACATTTGAAATCGCCCCTACGTTTTGGGCGATTTTGGCGAGATTTTTACAGATTCAACGAGACTTTCAAACAAACATATTTTTAAGTTAATTTAATAATAATTTCTTATTTTTAACCTATGAGAAGCAGCAAGTGACGTTAAAAGGTGATGCGTCAACAATTGACGTTGTACGTTTATTTACAACATGACGTCACGCAAACGTCGACTTTATGCGCATCAAAAAAAAACGCGCGAATACATTGTGCTAATCGCTAGTGGGCGCTTTAATTGGCCTAATCTGCCCAGACCGATATCTGCAAGAAAGACATATGCATGATACGGTCTTGGCAGGCTGATAAACTGAGGCACACCGAGGTAGTTGCTTAGGTCTACTTTGGACAGTGCCTGCATTTAATGGAACACAACACGTCATGCTTAAAACTGAACAACAACAAAAAACATAATGTTTTCTCCGAAAATGCGGCGGTGAGTGATGCATGGGGTTGGGGGCAAAGAGTGGGAGTTATCCCCGGACACCACATTAAAGGAATTTTGCCTCGGTTAAATTTCAGGAATGGCTACGGGACTGCGATATTCAAGTATATATAAGCTAGTATCATCCCAAATTAATCTTTTAGATGTGGTACATATTCACACGTATGCTCAGTTTTAAAAGCATTTCCTTTAAAACGATACTCCCGATGGAAAGCTGTGTGTGCGCATCGTTTAAACTACACTTCTTTACATATTCATATATCATGAATACGTCCGTGTATGAATCCCGTGTATGAATCCCAGAGCATTTTCATTAAAATCTGTCTAGATCTTATAAGAAACAGAGAGTAACATTCGATATAGTTTGGTGTAACCCAGACGACGTAAATAATTATCGAGCCATAACATTAGTAAGCTGCTTATCAAAAAAATGTACAGGTATTTTAAATAAAAGAATTAGCATGTGGTGTGATGAAAGCAATATTGTATCAGATGCTCAGTTCGGTTTTAGGCAAGGTCGCTCTACCATTGATGCCATATTTGTTTTGAATTGTATTATACAGAAACTACTGAATGAAAACAAGCGATTATATTGTACGTTTGTGGACCTTAAGAAGGCTTTCGACAGTATATATAGAAATGGCCTTTGGCTAAAACTTTTTAAGCTAGGAATTAAAGGTAAATTGTTAAGAATTATACGCGACATGTATGACAAAGTGAAATCTTGTGTACGACATTGTACTAATTTTTCTGAGTTTTTCGAATGTGCAATAGGTCTCAAGCAAGGGGAGGTAATCTCTCCAATAATGTTTTCGCTGTTTGTAGAAGACATGGAATTGTTCTTACAAGACAGTAATAAATCTGGACTTACAATAGACGATATAACTTTAATTCTTTTACTCTTCCAGATGATATGGTTTTGTTTGGAAAATCACCGTCTGAGTTACAAGAACGTTTAATATGTTGAAAGAATATTACGACAAATGGTGATTAGAGGTTAACGTGGAAAAGACAAAGGTTATGGTTTTTAGAAAAAAGGGTAATCTTTTAGTTAATGAGACATGGGTTTATAATGGAAATAATTTAGAAGTTGTTAACGATTTTAACTACCTCGGATCTGTTTTTAATTATACGGGTTCATACAATTTAAATCAAGAGACCTTAGCAGGTAAAGGATTAAAGCTTTAAATATATTAATTGCACATGTAAAAAATACAATTTTAAACCAAAAACGTTTTGCAATTATTTGATGCGTTCGTTGGTTCTATATTAAGCTATGGAGCAGAAATTTGGGGTTTTACAAAGTCAAAGGAGATCGAAAGAATACATTTGAAATTTGTAAATACTTGTTAAGGGTTAAAACGTCTACTAGTAATTCCGGTATTTATGGAGAACTAGGTAGATACCCATTGTATATTTTTAATGTATGTAAAAATAATAAAGTATTGGAGTAAGGTGGTCGATTCAAAAACATTTTAATATCAACTTTTTATAAAGACGCTGTGAGAGATTGTGAAAGAGGAATGAAGAATTGGGCCAGCAATGTTAAAACCATTATAACAGACTGTGGCTATAATTATGTTTTGAATGACCCAACTTGTATTGATATGAAATCTTTTCATTTGTTGATTAAACAAAATTTAATAGATTGTTTTGTTCAAAAATGGAACACTGATGTTGAAAATAATCGAGTTTTATGCTTGTATAGACATTTTAAAACCTCATTCTCATATGAAGTGTATTTAGATATATTGCCGTTGAAATTAAGAACTGCCATGTCGAGGATAAGATTATCCTCCCACAGACTTAGAATTGAAACTGGCAGATATTCACAAAATAGAACTGATAGAAATCAGAGATATTGTACATTGTGTAATAGTACAGACTTAGAAGATGAATATCATTTTATTTTAATTTGTCCTTTGTACGAACAATTACGTAAATTATATGTTAAACAATATTATTACAGACATCCAAGTGTTTTTAAATTTATTCAGCTGATGCAATCTTCAAGCCAGCATGAGCTTTTTAGATTATCTAGGTTTGTTAGGGAAGCATTTATTATTCGCAATACTGCAATGTATAATGAGTAAAAAATGTATGTTCATCCTCATTGGACATGACATGTAAACTATTAAAACTTAAAAGTTTACATGAAACTATGTAATAGGAATAGTTTAATCCTTATAACATAAATACGTGATCCAGAGTGAATGTGTGAGACATTTCGGCGTCAGAGTGAATGGGTGAGTTGTATGAGTGTATACACTTCTCAAAACTGCTAACTACACCGCTCACGTTTTATACACTTTTCAAAACAGCCAACTACACCGATTTAAAATATGAATAATTTTGTTAATATCATTATTTCATAGTTGTTTGTAATTAAATAAACAAATAACACAAATCTGCACTATATGAGACAAATTTTTATTTTATTGAAAAACATTCAACCCATCGATATATATAACCCAAAACGTGAGCGGTGTAGTTAGCAGTTTTGAGAAGTGTAGTATGCATGGTTGTGTGTTTGTACTTTTTCATTGTTTAATGTAAAAATTGCATTGACCTGTCACATATTAACAAATGTAATATGTATTTATATGACGAGAAACATTTGTTTAAGTCATAAATAAAGAATATGTTCTGTTCTGTTCTGTTCTGTGTAACTGGGTTCGTGTAAATGTGTAAACTTATGTAGTTTGATTTCGGAAATATTACACACTGGGGTTCTAAATAAGTTTGCACATATTTAGTTTGGTGTCAGACGTATTACACACTGGGTTTGCAAGCATATGTCGATATATTTTGTTTGGTCTCTAATATATTACACACTGTGTTAAAAAAAATGTGTATATACAGTTGCTCAGAAATAAATCATTCAGGATTCGCAACAAAATGCGGAATGATATTCTTCGCTTTGAGATAAAACACAAACCTGATTTATAATACTACTAATACTGACAATACAGGCATATGTAGCGCGGTTTCAGAATTATCATAAGCAGGGTTTATTAAAATGGTTGACGTATTTTAGCTGATATAAATAGCTGACACATGGTTTGTAAACAATGTATGTTAATTAATACTTAAACTGGTATCCATTGGAAGTAACGGACACAGACACGAGTAATAGAGTAACTTAATACCACGTGTGTTGTTTGACAGTTTAGATTAGAATGTTGTCCTATTTGCTTTTTGTTGACAGTCTGATATGCGCAACCTTTATATTGTGTCTGCTTTTGCAAAAGTGAAAAACGTATGTCTCGTAGATAGCTTTGTGTCCTTAACATGTCACGAGTGATTTCCCTTGTGTAAATAAGAACTTATGGAACAGCCACGATAAAAGGTATGATATATATGTATGTACATGTAATATGTATATTCCGGGTTACAACTTCAATTATAACTTCTGGTCCGTTTCTAATTTATCGAGTATACATAACTATGTACAAAATGACACAAACATATTGTGTTTTACAGTTTGTATACGTTTGCCTTGTGTATCTTTTCTATAGTTTAAATGTCTTTCTTCAATAGGATTAATAATCACATACAAGAAACTGTTAACTAAGAACAGATGGCCATGGGTATTTGGGCGCAAAATCAAATTTCCTTAAACACTGCGTGTAAACCAAATGCAATATGTCAACAGTGTGTCCACTGATGCGATATGGCCAAAAAAGTATGAAAGGAGAAATTTGGAAATCGTCTAACACATAAAATACAACAAATATTGCAGTCTCGGTTTAATTGAGACTGTTCATGAACCGTAGTGAACCATGCTTTCTACCGTTCACACCCTCTAGCCCCGGGCTGAGCAGAACTCTATATTTAAATTGCCAATAGTACATAAATTAGAGCCATGCCGAAGATGGTATGAATATGACGGTGAACATAGAGCCTTCAGTGCGGTATTTTCACACCATTCCACGGCCATTCCATTTCCGAACAAAACGCGTTGCCCTAAACGAGAAAACAATGGGCGAAATAAACAAAATGGAATTTACCAAACTCCACCAAAATACCTCGCTTAACTGAGCCGGAGAAAAATACTTTGTAATAATTATAGTAAACCGTATTCCCAGCCCACTCTAACTGTATTATTAACTAGTTGGGAAGGTTCTGTACAGACACTAATCATGTTTATGTTTTTACGGAGCTGTCTTTTCGCAGACTGAAGGATAACGTGTCACGGTGAACACATCAACCCTTTATCTTCGAAATTAAACACAGCTAATACAATTTCCCAAATAATGCAAGACGTTCAACCTCAAAGAAGGCATCAAGCCCAGTTTAAATCAACATGAGCAGTGTCTTGTTGATGTAGCAGGTGTCTATATATATATAGTGCCTATTAATGCTGCCTAGTTTGTTCGAAAACATAGCCTGGTGAGGATTTCTTTAATTACACCGTCCCTTTTTATGACAAAAAGGGTAAGAGTGAGAGTTGGTGCACATTATAACCTGGTTTAAAATCTCAGCGGCCTTTGTGTCTTTGATTGTTCCAAGGTGGTAGCTCTACCGTCAACCCTTTTATGTATGTGATGGCATACACCTTGCCTTTATTCAGATCCCTATATGTTTGTTTTTTCTGTTTGTCTATGTTTAACAGACTGTGAAACACGTAGTTGACGATAAGCATGCAATACTACATCATTTCCCATTGAGCTAGTCTAAAAAACTTGAATGGAATAAACACATATTTTGTAATGTTTAAAGGTTACTGTTTTAAAATGACGTTTTCGTAGATAAGTCACTGAAGTGTAGCCTGTAGTAAGTATTATATGTATATTAGCGACAAAACCTTCATTAGCCTCTTTAGCGCAATTGATTGAGGCGTTGAGTTAGTGCCGGTGAAGTGAAGGGTCAAGCCTGCAGATTTCCTTTTCCTTTTTTTTCTTCTCATTATTATGGTTTTCTTTATTGCAAATGGTAAAGTAGCAACAGTTCCTTTACCTTTTTCACTTTGATAACGCAATCTTAAAATTACACATGGTAGCAGTGAACAGTTTATATGTGTTGTAATGCACACGCTAACGCACACGTATCACTTACATGTGAACAATTATATTTCTCTGCTGATGTGTACTTCTAGCACGTCGTGTTACAAGGGTGAATTGTAATCAATATGTAAGGCATGTGATATGATGGCAACGTATTTGAACAGAAAGAATCGAGGTCACCCACACTGATTCAAAATGTTTGATAGGAAGAACTGATGGTAAACATCGGAAAGAGTGTGTCTGGTAAGAAAAAGCGGTCGTTGCATGTTCATGTCTCAACATTTTTTTTCAATATTGTTTTAACACCCGGATCATCAAGCCCAATATTGGTGGCTTTAAAGTAGAATATCGCTTAAGCCGATGCTAGTTTGCGTGAGAGGTGTTGCACTTTAAATTACCTCTCATGCATAGACTCAATAAAACTGAGTCTTCTACTTTAATTTCTTGTTTGTGTTTGTTGCTTCAAAGGGATCACATTTTCAGTATTTATTGACACTTGCACTATCGTTTGTTTACAGACGGCCGTAAAAATATGCCCCGACTAAGACTATAAATCAGTAGTGTTATTAATTTCTGATCCTTTGGGATCATCAAGCCCAATCTGCGTGGCTTTAAAGTAGAGTATCGCTTAACCGATGCTAGGAGGCGTGAGAGTTGTTGCACTTTACATTACCTCTCATTAATATACTCAATAAAACTGAGTCTGCTACTTTTATCTCTTGTTTGTGTTTGTTGCTTCCAAGGGATCCCTTTTTCAGTATTTATTGATCTATTATTATGTTAAATGTTTATCTCTCGGCAGCTAGTTTTGTCTCTATGCAGCTATTTTACGCTGGCGTAAAACCTTTCTTGTTTATCCTTGTTCTTGTTGCTGGTTTTGTGTGTGTATGTTTGGTTCACTGTGTTCTCTGAATGGTTCATATCCGATACATACTTTTACCTACTACAACACTTATTCTATTTGATAATTGCATTGAAAAGAGTATGATAATGGACCTTTGGAAACGGCGGAGCACGACACATACGAAATATTGCAGTCTCGGTTTGATTGAGACTGTTCATGAGCGGTAGTGAAATATGCTAGCTACCGCTCACGCCCTCTAGCCCCGGGTTGAGCAGTACTCAATATTCATAAAAATTAACAGTACAGAAGTTTAACCATTCCGAAGATGGCAAGCATATAGAGTTATCTACACTACTATTTCTTTCCAACATTACGTGGTCCCGCCTTAATCCCATTAAGCGATGACAAAGCTTATATTAGCAGGATTTTATAAGGGATATTTCGGCAACGAAACACATTTAAAAACATTTTTTACTAAACAAATGCGATACACTGTTTAAAAAATTACCTTTTTATGTTTTAGTTTTACAATATGCAAACTGTTTAAGCCTAAAAAAAGGTTTTATTTCATACCCCACCTAACCCCGTTTTTGCTTCTTGGAGAAGGTGTTGGATGGGGTATAAACGTTAATACTCGGACGGGCCACGTAATGAAGGTTGGACCCGGTGGATATCACGTTCGGCACTGAAATCGGTGATCATTGGTTCGAGCCTCAATCACAGCAATGGGTTACTTCGGTGTGTCCTTAGGCATGAACTTTATTTAGGCTCGTCCGTCGGATGAAGACGTAAACCGGACGAACACGTGTATCAGTCTGTCCTCCGATCACGTTAAAGAACCACATGAACATTTTCAATAATAAGAGTTCGCAGGGTTTCTGGAATGTTAGGTTTCCTTCCACTTTGTCTGGGCAGCTCAAAATAACATATAATAATAATAATATATTTATTTCAAGAGTATTACAAAAATTTGCTACTAGCCAGTCTAACACATGGTCCTCAAAGAAAACAGAATAGATTTACAGTTTATACAAACGTTATTAAAACAATGGTACAAAAAAATGAATAGGTAAGTAAGTGAGAAAATGAATGGGTAAGTAAGTGAATGGAAAAGTAAGTAGGTCATTAAATAAGTAAGTGAAATAGTAAGTAATTAAGTAAATAAGTAAGTAAGTAAGTAAGTAAGTAAGTAAGTAAGTGGGTAAGTAAGTAAGTACGGCAGTAAGTAAGTAAGTACGTAAATAAGTAATTAAGTAAGTAAGTAGGTAAGTAAGTAAATAAGTAAGTAATTAATTAGGTAAGTAAGTAAGTAAGTAAATAAGTAAGTGAAATAGTAAGTAATTAAGTAAATAAGTAAGTAAATAAGTAAGTAGGTAAGTACGTAAGTAAGTAAGTAAGTACGTAAGTAATTAAGTAAGTAATTAAGTAAGTAAGTAAGTAAGTAGGTAAGTAAGTAAATAAGTAAGTAATTACGTAGGTAAGTAAGTAAGTAAGTAAGTAAGTAAGTAAGTAAATAAGTAAGTCAGTAAGAAAGTAAGAAAGTAAGTAAGTAAGTAATGAAGTAAGTAAGTCATTCTGTTAATCAGTCAGTCAATCAGTCAGTCGGTCGGTCGGTCGGTCGGTCGGTCATTCAGTCAGTCAGTCAGTCAGTAAGTAAGAAAATGGGTAAGTAAGTATGTCATTAAATAAGTAAGTGAATTAGTAAGTGAATGAATAAGTAAGTAAGTAAGTAGATAAGTAAGACAAGTAAATAAAATAACTAAGTACGCTGGTAAGTAGGTAAGTATGTGAGTAGGTAAATAACTAAGTATATAGTATACAGTTATATATACTGGAGTTGGTATAGTAAGAATCTTTCTTACCTAAGCAAAACATGTGAATCATAATTATTGATATCAATAGCAATTCTCAGATTTCCGTTGTCCTATAAGCTGAAGTGCTCGTATGTCATAACGATATATGGACAAATTACCATAACAGATGTGTTTCTATTAATTATGTTTTGTCTGTATGTTCTATTGTTCGGTGTACCATCTGTAACATTATAAACTACTGAGTTTCCGCCCCAATTGTATGAATAAATCAATTGTATGAAATACCATAAGGCACTCGACATGTGTCATAGTAACCTGGTTTTAACTTTTATCAAAACACAAATATTTGTTAGCATGACGCGGTTCCCGCTTAATTCTACATCATTTTAGGAAGAGATCACAGAAAAAAATCATGTTGATATAAGATTTCTAACTAATTCTGCCTCATTTTACACATCAAGGTTCTAATCACCACGGGATTTTATTTTTGTCTAAATTTTGATAAGTCTCGCGCAAACATGAAATTTAAATTTGTTCAGCCTGGTAAATATTTGTTAATTGTATTTTAAATTGCAGATAATGAATCAATGAACAATTTAACTATACATACATGTTGTAAATTGTGTTTATCTGTATGCCACGAACAAAAAAATTACAATCGGACCCTATGGAAAATTAATTGTGGTGTGAGACGTACATATTTTGAGAATCCAAAATCTATAGACACAATATAGATGGCTTTAACCAGCTAGGCCAAACCCCAAAACTGGAGCGTCGAATTAAGAGTTACCAACTCATAAGTCATTTTACGCGTATTCAATCACGGGTATTTTAATCGGCATATATAAATTATTATATGACCTGCACACTTGGATAGGGTTTTGATAAACGGTTTTGTAGTTTAAATATTTGCTGTTATTTGCCGGTTTGGTTTCTTTAATAATGTTCATACTTGTATTTGTAAACAAATACTGCAGCGTGTCGTAGAAGCATTGTCGCAACAAAAAGAAACCATCATTCTTGTACAGACTGTTTAGGAAGTGCATCATATATGGAATCGCAAACTTATTTGACGTTGAAATTACTCGTAACCGTATTTCATGCTGTAGATGTATTAGTTAACTGACATAACGTTGGGCTTCCGGAAGTGAACGTTGCTATATAATGTGAGGTATCGCCGTGTTAGAATCGCGGCTTAGTAACCCAGGGATGGCGTGTTGAATCCCAGCCAAGACGGAAGTTGAGTTAATTAACGAGTATTTACTACCTTATCAATCTTCGATTCTTACGGATGGCGGTGTACAGTACTGGTTCTACCCTGGAAAAGTGGGTGGTCTGCCTAGACCACAAAAAATCAACCGTCATATATAACCTTACATGTGTTGAAAATGACATAAAACACCATACAAACAAACATACAAACAAACAAACAAAGCAAACATTATCAGTCTTTCGAATGAGACTTTAAACCGAGTCTGCTCACTAAAATGCCCGGTGCAACACAGCGAGGATAATTAAACGCTAATACGCGCACGATATACAATCTATACCATAAGCCCTTCAAGTAGACAAATACAGCAGGTTTGGTCATTCTGTGATCGGGTTTATTGTATACGTTCATTCTCGTATTTAGTTTTCCGTTTAATATTCTACGATATTGTAGGCGGAGAAGGCCTATATTTATCATTGACAGTGAACTACTTTTAAATGGAAACGCGACTAGTGGCAAAATAGAAACGACAACACATTTCTGTCTCCCCAACATACTTTTCCAAGTCTCTGCAAAATAATTCGAAGGCATATTGGCATTGTGTGACACACCTACTGGTTTAAGAACTCTTCAGAAACATTGCTTGGAATGCTCGTTTAATCCTACATCATAACATTGATAACCATTATTCATTTCGCGCCAAATAATCATCCGCAAACATGAAACTCAACGACAAGAAGCAAATTAAAACGCAATGGTTTATAATTAACGCAATTTCCACAAATTATATTGAACGTAAACAGTATGAAGGTAAACAACAAAATGGATAGTGAACTTAAGAAAGAAAATGTCCAGCAGGAATACATTGTCCTAGATTAATACCTGATGGGCGGGACTTACATATCATAGATACCAAAGGCGACAGGACCGCGGTTGCGTCGAGTTTCAAGTCCCAAGCACGAGGTTTTGATCTGACACAGTACAAACCCACTGAAAATATATTATTTATTATGTGCCATGGATTTTTATGTATCATGATGATACACAATTTGTCGTGAGATTGAACACAATACAAACACATTTTCACAACTTACAGCTTATACACATCTCTTAACATCAAACGAGAAAAACATGCAACTTCATCGTATTTGAATGTGTTGATGGACCGTATTGCCTTAACATAACTCACAATACGTTGGATAGTTTGTTTTACATCTGACGTTTTAAATGACGTCCACACGATCAACATGTTTGTGACGTTGAAAATGACATCACATTGACGTACGTGATGTCAGAGGTATTGCTATACAGTTTAAATTAAAACTCCCCCAATAAACAATCAACATTTAGTATTCTAAAAATCTATGTTATATTTGTTATTTATGCGCAAGCTCCTCGTCCTTTATCCTAACAAATCATAACAAGTAATATTTCGCCTATAATAGTGTATATACATATATGTTAACAGATTCTTGTTAAACACAAGCAGTATACTGTTGTAGCGCAGTGGAAAGCGCGTTGGACTTAAAACCGGAGGACCCGGGATCAAACCTCACAGGTGCCACTGCGTTTTATCAGTGTGTTATCAGTGTGTTTTTGGTCAACACACTTTATATTAGCCTTGCATGAAGAACCAGGGGAATCTATTTGATATGTAAGAGTAGAACAGGCTCCCGGATTCCTACGTTATTCTTCCATTCTGTAGGGTATCTCTAAATAATCTACAGTATGTTGAGGAGCCACTAAACAACATTCAATTCTTGTGAAACACGAGTAATATCGACTTAGTGCTGGGGGCGTGGGAAGTGTTGCATCTTATAATTACTTCTCATGAACAGACTCAATAAAACCGAGTCTGTACTTTTTTTTCTTGTTTGTGCTTGTTGCTTCCAATGGATCACCTTTCCAGTTTTTATTGACATTCACACTAGCGTTTGTTTAGTGCTGTGTGGCGGCCGTGAAAAAGTCGCCGCGACTACAAGTCAGTAGTGTTATTAATTACTGGTCCTTTGGGGTCATCGGGCCCATTCTGTTCTCCTTTAAAGTGGGTGTCGCTTAAGCCGGTGCTGGGGGCGTGAGAGGTGTTGCATCTTATAAGTACCTCTCATGAACAGACTCAATAAAATCGGGTTTGCCAATTTTTTCTCGCTTGTTTGTGTTTGTTGCTTCCAAGGGATCACCTGTTCAGTATTTATTAGTTATGACTGTTAGTTGTATATAGCCGACGGCAACAAATGAGTATATCATCTTTATTACACATCAGTTAATTAGTGTCAGATTGAATACCTAATTAAATTTATGTTAAATATCGAAAATAATACCTGTAGAAAAACATATTATTTGCCACAACCAGTTGAGATTATGATGATAATACCGACATTCATCAAACCCGGGACGTTATAACATGACAAGACAGCCTGTTATCTGATAACGGATTATTAAAAAAGTCAAACATAAACTCAGTTGCGTTTGATGGTGAGCATTTTTAAATGAACCACCGAATTATATGACTATACCAGTTACCTGTGTAGTATTAGTTATTATCAGGGAATGTGATCCCATGTCTCCTGTCAAGAATTCAACAAAAGAATTTGTGAAAACTTATATTAAAAAACAAACAACTTTAAAAAATACTTTCTTCTTTATTCAGTCATTTCCTCGTAACGTGCCTCTATTTCATTATTAATACGCGAAGACGCTAATGATTACGTTCACGACGTCAACGCTCTAAACGTCGTACAATTTGGCGGGTTTTTAAGAATTGAATGTTGTTTAACGGCTCATCAACACAGTATAGGTTATTTTGAGCCGCCCCAGAGAGAGGGGAAGGATACATAGGAATCCGGGAACCTGCCCTACTCGAAGTAAAAACTTCGTTTATCACAATGTTGTTGTTTTTTATTTTTACTAAAATGGCAAACAACACTCCATACTATTATGACTTTTACCCACAATAGAAAACGCAGAAAATTTATAAAAAATAAACAGCCGGCGGTTGAGTTTCTCCGCCATTTTGTTTTTGTGTATTGAAGATACGAGGTACCCGTGGGGAAATCATCAAATGTTCACGTCGCGAGAATTTGCAATATGACAATAAATAATCTATCACTGTTAAAAAACTAGTGTTAGCTTTTTCTTGATCAAATACCAAGTTATATTTAAAGTTAGTACTTTGTGTTGTAATCTGTATTGACCACGTTTATGGACCACGTGTCATAACAATTTAAGTATTATATATATCCACATTATCTATATTTAATATCTAAGTTATTATATAGATAGCCCACGGGTCATATTAACAAATAATTATACTAGAACTTCGTTGGTAATTTTGCTAAATTGTCGTATTTACTTAGCTTTCAGTTGTTTTCAGGTTAAATTGTCTTTAAATAGCCCTAATGGGAAATGTTGTCAAAGATTCAGAAACATTATATCACTACAACTGTCCTTATTCATAGAATACTGTTATCACTGTTATTGCCCTGAATATAATCTGTTATTAGCACATATGACTTAACTGTTTGATTTCAGTTTTATCATTGATTGTCACTCCTACGCGATTCCATTATTCCAGAAAGTCACATACATATTACTACTAGAGAATTCTCTTCGTATCACATGTTCATTTTGAAACTATTTAGAGAACATCTCTTGAAACTATCGATTAGATGTCGGTTCTTATCTCTTCCCTTTGCAAATGGACATATTTAAATAGTATTGACTTTAACTGGAAGAGCGAGTGCCGCGTGCTGCCTGGCTATTCTGGGATATATAGTTACTTGTGTAAAGCGTTTCATGAGTGTAGTCAAGAATATTGTTGGTAATTAAGGGGATCATGTTAAGGGAGGAGCTTTATTGTCATAATTAAGTGATCGACCGTGCTGCCTGATTTGTGCTTGTATGAATTGCGTGTGTCAGAGAATATCATGTTTGCGCGTATTGGTACATTAACGTGTCAGCTATAATGCAATTCTTGTTACAATTTACCGCCACTTGCAGGCTTGCGTGTCTCCTATCTTGGAGCAATTTGTTAATCGATTTTCTGCCTGTCTTCACATGGTTCTTAAAATACGAAATCACAGTAATTTTAGACTAAAAGTAGATACACAGTGTCGAATAGGAAGTGATCACACTACACAGCCTACCCAACAACACTTACCTGCGGCCTTAACAATTAAAAGTAAAGTTTGAGGCACAAAAACATAACAAAGTTGACAAAGTGCCGTCATGGAACGGTAACTGATGAGTATGAGTGTCGTCATGGAACGGTAAGTGGTGAGTAGGAGTGCCGTCATGGAAAGTAACTGATGAGTAGGAGTGCCGTCATGGAACGGTAAGTGATGAGTAGGAGTGCCGTCATGGAAGGTAAATGGTGAGTAGGAGTGCCGCCATGGAACGGTAAGTGGTAAATAGGAATTGCCGTCATGGAACGGTAAATGGTGAGTAGGAGTGCCGTCATGGAACGGTAAGTGGTGAGTAGGAGTGCCGTCATGGAACGGTAAGTGGTGAGTAGGAGTGCCGTCATGGAACGGTAAGTGATGAGTAGGAGTGTCGTCATGGAACGGTAACTGATGAGTAGGAGTGCCGTCATGGAACGATAAATGGTGAGTAGGAGTGCCGCCATGGAACGGTAAGTGGTAAATAGGAATTGCCGTCATGGAACGGTAAATGGTGAGTAGGAGTGCCGTCATGGAACGGTAAGTGGTGAATAGGAGTGCCGCCATGGAACGGTAGGTGGTGAATAGGAGTGCCGTCATGGAACGGTATGTGGTGAGTAGGCCGCTATGAGATGACCCGGGTTTTAGCGTGCACCAGACATCACTCATCTCAGTAGAACTGGAAAGTGTAAATAAAGAAATCCCTTCTAGTAAAACTATGCGACATGAATAGGCTATATAAGTTAACACGCAGATGATCATGTTTATAAGAATATAAAATATAATATCCAAGAATGTCACCAAAGATAATGACTTAATGACAAAAGTCTTAGCACCAAAAGAATGAACCGTTAACCAATATCAATACAAAATTGAAGACAAATATTAAAAGTGACCTTCATTTTAGAATTTAGTTAGACTACACCACATGGTCACCAATCCATCCGGTCACTGTACAATCGAAGACGAAAACATGGTGGCTAACTGTAAATTGACCATTTTGATCAATGCACTTACAGGTTTGATAAATAGTGTATGAAGGTGGTCAAGATCAGGAAGTATACGGAGTTAGTAACTCACGTCACCATATAAATCAAGATGTCAATCCTTGTCGCAGAAGATTTCTTAATACATCATGGTTACATGTGTTAAAAAATTGAGTCAGGATAATAACATGGTAATAACATTTTCGAAGTAAATGGTAACGGTAGCCCTGACGAAGTATCTTTTGAGTTATACAAAGGTACGAAGCCTAAATTCCGCAACTTGATGACTTGAATACGTTGAGAAACAACCCCATAATATGTTTTTTTTATTGTCATCTGCCCATTAGCTCGTCAGATAGTATTAACCATAGCAGAAAAGAAAGGGTAGTCAATGTTCAATATATCTTCCAGATAGCGCGAGGTGTCATTGAACGTGTCGATGACATCAGTCCGAGAATATGATGAAATAATCAACATGAGATCAACATGCGATCTCTTTCATCACAATATAAAAACAAATCTGTCACAATGGCTGCACGGCTTGTACCCACGAGTATATCAAAAGTGTGCCTATCAAAAACGTTTGCATACCTGACAAAAATGCAATATTTTAGGAATATGTGCTTCAAACAGTAATGGCAAGTCTACATAGTGAAATTGTAGGTGATTTGTTACAGGCTCAGCATCAGAATCTACAATTCAGTTTAATTCTAAATGTTTGATTCCAAGATTTATATATGCAAGAAGTAATGGATGTTAAGATGAACAACATAGTGTAATGACGAATAAGCGACAGAGAAGCGAAAGAAAGAGGTAACTCATATATCATATTATGTTTGATATAATTATATTGAACGACCTGAAAACGCAGATTGTATCATTTCCATAATCATGGTATCTTCTATGAGGAAGAGAAAATCAAATCAACAATGTTTTATGTAAATTATATTCCTTGTTTTACAGTACATTGTGATTTAAATGATGGAACGTTGATAAATAAGCTAAACTATATTTGGTATATGAAACATTTAAAAAAAAAATCAGAAAATAAGGCACAAGAGCAAAAGGAAAATTCGCTGGACCATCTAACTGATAATGTTTTGTTTGTTTGAATGGTGTTTTACGTCTTTTTGGCACATATTAGGCCATATTTGTGTGGTAGAGGCAGCTACCCTATGTGTCCTGGGTAGAACCGGTACTGTATATCTCCCGCCATCCGTAAGAATCGACACTTTCTCACTTGACAAGTCGCTCTGTATTGTATTGTATTGTATTGTATTGTATTGTATTGTATTGTATTGTATTGTATTGTATTGTATTGTATTTATTGTATTTATTGTATGTATTGTATTGTATCTGTATTGTGTTGTATTTTAAAGAATAAAATTTACCCAATGCATTGCATTTATATTAAAAAACCTTACATTTAATACGAGAAAACTACCACCATATTATTTTCCTCCATTATCAAACATAGGTGTATGCGTTTCGACCACTCACAAGTACAGCTGTTACCTTTCCTACACACAGTCGACGTCTAGACCCAACATACGATATTGTGGGCACCTAGAAGACGTTCCCATCCCCTGACAGCGTGAGACCGTAGTATATCATATATTAATCTCAATGTACTAGTTTCAGCTAAAGACTGGTTAAGAATATTTATGACAACTTGGGGGTTCGAGAGAAATGCAACAGAACGATTGTGATCGCTACACTACAACTGCTTTAGAATGAAACACATGCGACGATTCAAAGCTTCTGGAATATCTGAGTTATTTTTAGAATGTACTGGGTGCATATAAGGCAAGTATTACTACTAATATCTTTTTTATGCATTGGCTGTTTCTCTTTCGACATGCAATAATGCGCTCGATAGGGAAACTGGGACAGTATGCGTTTCACTAACAGCATATTTTTGGATACCGCTGAGTTATTTCGATACTGCTTAGATATCTCGATACTTCTTATATATATACTGAAACGCAAAAGAAACGCAACTCGGGAATTTCCGCTATATATTGCATGTACAATATGCTGCTGTTAATCGATTGGTACATGGCTACGTAAGACCTTTCCTTTCGGAAAAACACTAAAACAAAACATAATACAGCAAATGGTATTCCTTCAAAGTTTCATTATTGACAGAGTACGCGTTTGGCTCAAACATGTGAGCAAACTTAGGATGCCAAATTTGCAAACTCTTTACCCTAACTGGCTCAGATTTTCAAAGAGGAACTTCAACATTCATGAATTTCGTGTTACAAGGTGTAGTGTGAAAAAAAGTTCTACAACATCACAGTTGTGTCCTTACTTTATTTAACTCCAACTTTTTTTTTTACAAAACATCTTGGGATTTCTTTGGAATATTGTGTGGAATATACAATATATAGCGGAAATTCCCGAGTTGCGTTTCTTTTGCGTTTTAGTATAAGCGGTATCGATATATATATATGTGACATTACCCAGCCCTTACCAAGCAATACAATTATCTTCTGCCTAGATGTTAAAACCCTTTACCCAAGTGTACCGAGAAAAGAGGCTAGATGCGCAGTCGAAAAGGCTCTTAACCAACGCTCAAATAAGTGAATTCCCACAGAGGATGTACTAAGAATGATGGACACTGTTCTTGAAAATAATATCTCCTTCGGTGATAAGCGATATGTGCAAAATGAAGGAACCGCCATTGGGTCTCACCTAGGAATGAATTACGCATCAACCTACCTCGGCGAGTGGGAGTCAGAACTTTTTAGGCGGACGAACAAAGTCCCTCTTGCTTATTTCCAGTTTGTGGATGACGTCTGGGGATTATGGACGCACGGTATAGAGTCACTGCGTGACTTCCATTCATTAGGCAACCAAATACACCCAAGGATCAAGCTGGAGCTCAGATTTTCTACTGATCGCCTTGAGTTCCTAGACGTTCACACCAGCATCGTTAATGGGGTAATCAGTACTGATCTCTTCACCAAGCCTACAGACAAGCACTTATACCTCCACAAAGAATCACCCTGAGTCTACGAAGAAGGCCATACCATATGGCCTTGGAGTCCGGGTAAAGCGTGTATGCTCCGATGAAGGACGGTACCAAACACACTGGAGTGAAATCAAAGCGCAGCTACAAAGACGGGGATATGATGGAAGCTTCGTGGAGGGGGAGCTAAAGAAGGTCGATAACAAACAGCGGGAAGATCTTCTTCAATATAACAGCGATACGCAGTTATCTCAGCGGGTGCCACTAGTATTGACTTTCTGCCGAGGTCTACCTAACGCGGGCGGAATTCTGAGAAAACACATGAAAACGCTATACACTTCGGACAGAATGAGAGCAGATTTCCCTCAGCCACCGATAATTGCTTTTAAGAGGGACTGTAATATTCAGGACATACTTGTCCATAAAAAACACAATAAGCTGTTTTTTAGTAAAAACAACACAAGCGCACCATGTCGAGCGAAACGCTGCGCCCTGTGCCCGCACATGATGGAAGCAGATAAGTTCCAGGGCAACGACGGAAAGGTATACAACGTCCGTAACTATATAGACTGTAAGTCTACCAACGTTGTATATGCAGTATTTTGTAAGACCTGCAATAACTACATTTATGTTGGAGAGACGGGAGATACACTATATCAACGCCACCTACTAAAGTTATCCCGAATCAGGACCAAGCACGACGACCCGGTAGCTGCCCATTTTTATAGTGAAGGCCATAGCGTTAATGACTTTATGGTGATGGGCCTCGAAAAACTGCATGGGGAAGATATGTACCGGAAAACAATCGAGGGCTTATGGAAGAATAAGCTCAGAACTTATAAGCCGTACGGCATCAATACTAAGGAATAGCGTGCCAAACGACGTCGCTTAATAACGTTACGTCAGTTCCGTTTTACTGTATATATTCTTTGTTATTAAATACGCCACTGAGGAAGGCCGCAAGGCCGAAAGCTACGGCATAAATATAATTGCTAGAGTTTTTACTTATATATATATATATATATATATACCGCTTAGCAATGGTGTCTATAAAACACTAAAATATCTTTATACCACTAACTTATCTGTGTACCGCTTAGTATTTGAATACAACCAAGTTATCTGTTTACCGCTGTGGTATCTGTATACCACCAAGATATCTGTCTACCGCTGTGGTATCTGTATACCACCAAGTTATCTGTTTACCGCTGTGGTATCGGTATACTACGAAGTTACCTGTTTACCGCTGTGGTATATGTATACCACTAGTGTACCTGGGTGCCGCTAGCATATCCGGATACCACGCGTTTCAACTATTCTACACCAATTTTACTTTTTTCGTTCCAAAGGAAATGTTTTGCATTCCCAAGGATTCACAATCCCAAGGTTGTAAGTTCTTTCTGTTTCAAGCTGTATATCAGTTTAATGTCGACGCGTTTTCAGTTATAGTTATTTTTCTTCAAGCAAAATGGAGTGGAAATGAATTCTCCTTTTCTTGTTATTCCATGCATATCGCGAATGAAGGGATCGCAACTGTATAAGGAGTACAGATCGAGTGATTCTGAATTAAGCAAGGTACACGGCAGTGTGGGAAAATGTCTCCCTTTATGGTGTAGCACACCCATTGCAAAACAGGAAGTGTCGGCCTGGGGCAGTCGCATAATGGCGTCAATAAATAATTATCTTTTCTTTTTGTAAAAAAAGGCATTTTCACTAATTTAAAGTGCTAGCTTTGGTTTATATGACATTGTTGAACTATTTGTTACATTTTTCAAGCATTGTCATATTAAAATTGTGAGTTTTTAATTTATTTTGCTTATATGGAAATGAGTGTATGAATACATTATTATGGCATCTCAGTGTTTATGTTTTTAAAGGGAGCATTCATTTATGAGACAAGTTCTTTCTTAGAAGATACATGACCCCCATTTTTCTATGGATTTTTTGGCAGCATATGTGTCATTGTAAGTTATTCATTTTTAATTTGGGTCTAGATATGAATGACAAGGCATTTAAATTTTAATTCACACACAACTCAATGCAACAATCAATGGGTGTGTTACACCTTATGTACGTATACTTATGCTTCATAATGAACATAATAAATAAATAGATGAATATCCTGTCTGCTAGCACTAGCGGTTATCGTACAGGTGATAACAGTTTCTGTTGTCCAAAGTCCGCGGACGATATGACTTTGGTATCACTTTCTAAAAAAGGTCTTGATAATATGTTGGTCATTTGTGATAATTATGCCAAGAAGTGGCGATTTGAATATAATGCATCAAAATGCGGAGTTACTGTTTTCAATGGAAAAAAAACGGGAGAATACAAGCTCTAACCGATTGTGGTATATAGGTAGTAACGAACTAAATGAATTGCTTAACTATACACATCTTGGTATAGTTGTTGATAAATATCTTTCTTTAAGTGAATCTATTCAGATGAATCTTTTAAGAAAATCAAAAGTACTCTTTTGGTCTGATAAACAGTGGTTTGATACAGGATCAAGGATTACACCCACTCACATGAAGGACTATAATTACATAAATCCATTGTCTTACATGAGCTTTATTTGGTTGTGAAACCTGGAACAGCCTGACAAATCAGATTTATTATCGTTATAGCGAGCTCATCGTTTTTGCATCAAATGTAGTCAGTCATTGCCTAAAATAACTAGAACCGACGTGGCATTATCTCTATTTAATTCAATGCCAATCGAGTACGAAATAGATCAGAAAAGCTGCAACTTCTTGGCAAATTATGTCGTCCTAGTGTTCGTTGTGCAGAAAAGGATAAATTTCTTTTACGTCTCACCTCGTTCGGAATCAACGGACATCATCAAATCGGCTTTATTCCAGATATCATGGTGATTCTATGACCTCACATATGTAATAAATAAATACTTAGAAAATGGAAGTTTTCCGAATAAAAATAGTTGGAAAAGCATTATAAACTCAAGAGTAAGATATAGATGTACAAATTAATGGGATATTAGAACCAGGCGCGTAGCTGGGCTTACGCAAGTGCGTACAATAATTTGTCAATGTCCGAAAAAATAAAAATAAAATAAAAAGCGAAAAACGCAATAAAACTGAAGGGGAGTGGGTGGGAGGAGTTAGTTGTATTAAAGTTCCGTATGCCGTACCTGATTTAATTATTCTGATTTCAATGTGTATTCAAATAGCAGTCAAAATAAGTTTAAAATTGCTATGAAATATACACCAAAACTCACCTATGATCGTCTGGCAAAAATAAATAATCCCGAGGGTGCATGCCGGACCCCTCTAGCGGAGGTGCGTAACTCAAATTTGGACCCAGCTACGCGCATGAGAACGGCTGACACATTATTTATTAGATTTAAATCGATCCACCGACTTCTACAGTTTGTGCAGTATGGCTTCTAAGTAAGTATGTAGGATACTGTAAGTAAACAATATCCCACGAAAATATCACAGTTCAAATGTTGTACTTCAATAATAGCTCAACTGTCTCAAGAAGAGATAACTATGTGACACAAAATATTTTCTTAAGGTAGACCATGTTCTCAGTAGCTGTGTGTTTTAAATGATATTAGAAGAACGTTTTGGTATAGCTTGGAAGCACATTTCGGTATTGATATTTATAGATATGTTGTACGTCTTAATCCAAAGGAACAAGTCACTATATTACCCGGTGCATGCGATTTAATCTGCAAAACATGTTGTATACTGCAAGTAATTTGGAATACTTTACGTTGAACCCTTTTTTTACTTTGTTTATAATAGGTGGACTTCTTATAGTTCAGCTTTATCATTGAATCATTCTTTATTCATCTATTTTTTCTTGGATAGAGACGCGTTAAAGATAGCTGCAGGTGAGTGTGAAGCCTGCAGCCATCTTGTGGGAAGGTCCCAATGTGCAGACAGTCACAAACCCTGCTTCAACGTGTGGCAATCCATCTCCAATAAACCTAACATTCCTTACGTTCACAAGTCTGTTGCAGGGATGTGTGTGGATATAACTATCGACCCCATTTCCGGTTCCAAGAAATGTGATATCACGGGACTTAATAGTTGCCTAATCACGATCTTTAAAATAAATAGTGTGAAAACTACTGAATCCTATTCGTGCCATATTAGAACCTCGTGTTTTCGGGGCGAAAACTCAGAGTTTCGACTGTTACCAATAAAGAGCCAACCAAGGCAGTCTATATGTTTACATACATGATTGGAATGTTTGACATCAAGGCTTCAGTTATTTGTGAGTCTGAAGACACGGCTGACGTCATTGGATTTAAGTCACATTCAAACACTGATCATTATATATGAAACAATGTATAGTTTAATAAATATAACAATGATCCGTATTTAATATCCCACTATGTAACCTTGTGTTTCGTTCAACAAGGGACATTCATGAGGTCTACTATTATTTCTAATTGAAATTTGACTCATTTTGTTGAAGAAGAACAATATTTATTTACCAATATTAACGTTTTAACAAGGAGGCTCTTAATTTTGTAATCTTTTGTTTTTCGTTTCGACAAGAGACACATTATGACAATTACAACCTCTCATTACAACCATAACGTGTTATAATTATCATTATTTGTTTTATTTTAATTTATGACTTAAATTCATCTTTGTCGTATGTGTTATATGTGATTAGTAAATATTCTGTATTTTGAATAGTTAAAGTACTGATTTATTTAAGTCACATGTGTTGTATGTATGCCATTTATAAGTTGATTTGTATATATTTCGACTGTACTTCGACCGTACTTTGACTGTAATATGTATGTATACTCTCCTATGCTTGGAGGAAATAAAGATCTACTACTACTCCTACTTTTAATTCGAGCAGAACAATATGTTAATAATTATTGCGCTCTGTCATGACGGTCAAAAGCAATTGTTATATTTATCTCTTGTTCGAACATTTACCTTAAGAACATCGTTTATGTCTTGAATATGTGTACAAATATTTCGCCTTTAACATGTTTAATTTTCGTTTGGCGGGAGCCAGACGAATCATATTTGTGCCCAGGCCTGCGCACTGGAAAGAGATATGATTAGTGGTTAATGTTTCACACTATTTTATGCTAATTGTTTCACACTAATTTATGCTAATTGTCTCACACTAATTTATGCTAATTAACCAATCTTATGAATACATCTTTGGAATATTTATGATAATTGTTAAACTGTAAGTGAACTCTTACGCAGTATGTAGGTAAACAAATCGTTTTATGTGTATCGAGTGATTATCAAAATTACGATTGCTCCCACAAACGGGGCCTTTTGGAGTCATATTTTGACCATTGTATCACCGGTCAGGCGACTATCGTCGTACATACCTGTATGCTTTGGCACATCACTAACAAACCATTCCTGCTCTTCACAGCGTGCACGTCGCGGAGAGGGCACTGGTGACACTCATGGTGTTTGTATAGGGGTCGCCTTGCCAGCCCTATAAAACATTACTGGTGTTGTGAAGCACTATATTCGCGTATAGTGACCACCACACACTGGTACTACTAAACTGGTTTGTCTCGGTTCAGTAGCCTGAATGTCACTTGACTGATAGTGAAGAAATCCCCTGCGCCCCCATCAAGGCACTCATCATCAGATGGAAGTAGAGAACTTGGAAGTTGTCAGACAGAAGTCCGCGGGCCAGAGCTGAGATCAACCAACACAGAGTAGAAGTAGCAGCAGCAGTATATAGTTAGTGATAATTAGGGATCGACGCCGAGGCCTACATTCGACCGTAGACTGACAACAGAAGAGGGATTCATGAAAAATACAGCCATCTGATAATGCTTGCAGCGCAGGGGCCATATGTGATGGGTGTGGCCCCAAACACAAGGACCCCCGACCACTAGCGGCTGTAGGACAACACACTAGCGGACGTAGCTCAACCACCGTAGCGGATGCAGGCCACCTCGACCACCAGACCACCACTTCACCGCCACAGCGAAACAACACAGAGCAGCAGCGACACAACACTACACATCTATAAGAGAAACGACTACACTACACAGCAGCACCAGATCAACCTACACACTCATCTAGAACAGACCAGACTCTATTGTGCCCATAGCGCCAGGGTTCTCCTGGCGTTTTAGTTGGCGGACGGTCTATAAACCTTAGAACAACACACACACACACATCACTAACGAAGTTTCGTTAGTGTAGGCGGTAAAGAGCTGGGGACTATTTTACTTTACTAAAGACATGTTTAAGACTCTAAATCATAAATATATGTAACTTGTACTGTTTTAAATAATGAAGCAATTATTGTAGATAACTAAAGACACATATATTTTTTGTTTAAACATGAAAAAATGAAGGCACATATTCGTACTCGATGATCAGTCAAAATAGTCCGGTTGTAAACAAATCCCATAGTTATTTGAGCGAAAGTACACGGATAAGTGCGGAAGCGCCGTCTGGTGGGATACAATGTATTATGTAATACATTCTGCAGAAGCTTAAGCGCATACATCACCCTTCTGTGAAAATTCTGCATAACATAACATACACTTGTTAAACGATAAACCAGCGGATGCAGAAGATAGATATAGACAGCTATTTTTAGAACAGACTTCTCGTTTGTTCGACGTATTTTGATTCGGGATAGTTTGTTTTACGTCATTTTCAACACATGTAAGGTTATATATGACGGTTGATTTTTTTGTGGTGGAGGCAGACCACCCACTTTTCCTGGATAGAACCAGTACTGTACACCTCCTGCCATCCGTAAGAATCGGACACTTCCTCACTTATAAGTCTGGAGCATTAATATTTCTTATGACATCCAATGATCGCCCATTTCGTATGCGAATAAATGAACAAACACATAAACACCATGACATTTTTTTCATCTAGTTTTAGGCAAACAGTATTTCAAAACCCGGATAGTGGTAAATAATCACTGGGCTGATAAGACATATTCCCAGTAGAACATTATCTTATTTCCTTATCTCAGAATCTCTATAAATACCTACTAGAAGAAATGCAATATTTTGGAAGCCATGTCATACATTTGGTTTATTTTTGTTTTAGACTAGAGGCTTTATATTCAGAAAACGAATTTCTCTAATCGTGTGTACGAATCTGATATAGAACTCATATATTCCCTTGAAGTATTGTCTTGGCTGATCAAAATTCCTAATTACTTACGTTTGTATCTTAATTAATGTTCTTTTTTTTTTTTTTTTCATAAATTCTTTATTATTTACAATAAAAAACCGGTGGTGTAAATTGCCACCGGACGACACTCGTGCACATATAACGTAGAAAATCAGTCAAGAGAAGAAAAAAAAACTCACTGGAAAATAGTTCAGCTAATTGTTCATATCACACATAATTATTGTACTGTTCATATCACACCGTCACTATTGATTGTTTATAATTATGACGCTTTTCTCTGTTCATGTCACAATATCACTGTTCATGTCACAATATCACATTTGATTGTCCACGGGTTAGAAGAGTTCACGTTTATCATTGGAAAAAAATCTGTGAGTTGTATTTATATTAATCTTAACAAATGCAATTGAAGCCTAAGACGAGTATCGTTTACAATATATGTTAGTAATTTTTGTTGAGAACTTGTAACTTAAAGGCAGTTTTACTGAAAATAAATGTAGCCACGTCTTATATATTCATGCAACCTTAAGACAAAATAATGGTTTAATATTTTAATAATGTTTGATTAATGTGTTAAAAATGTATTGTCACATATGGGATTGCCTTATAGTTGACACCCCATGAAGGGCTCAACGACAATCACACCTGCGAGAAGACACCGCATAACAATATATATATATATATATATATATTCAGAAATATAATATTAAGGGTATTTATATATGCAGTTAATACACTAGTTACAGATCACCTCCATGCGTTCGCCCGCGAAGTATGCTCGGGGTGCATATCATGACTTCGCGGCCGAAGGCATAGATCTAATCAAACCTCAGTACCACAAAATGTGTAGAAGGTCTACAGTGGACAGAATAGCAAACAACACCCACCAATTAATTAATGTTCTTAGGGGAACACACAGCATTCATGAAGTTTTAATCAAGCATTATTATTAGCCTCTAGATTTATTAGTACAGTAACATTTTGACTTTAAACCTGCTTGCATATATCTAAATACAATTTTGATATTTCAGATGTTCTTCATTTGTCTACCAAAAGTTTGAATATATTATTTATGAAATATAATCAACAGTTAGAAATATGTAAAAACAATTTGCCTTTTACTATTCTTATAATTAATTTTAATGATTAAACAAATGCAATTAATGTAGAAAAAATAACGGGACACTGCGAGTTTTACAAATTTCAAGATTGCCGTGTGTCTCTTTAAATATATTTTAGAAAAGTTGTGTGATAAGTATTTTGTTTTTTAAACTATTCTATTTTTTGATTGAAACTTGTATCTATTTTTTGTAAACTACATCTATTTTTATTTTTTGTAAACTATATCTGCTTTTTTGTAAACTATATAATTTTTTGTAAATTATAACTATTTTTTGTAAACTATATCTGTTTTTCGTTTGAATTGTCACATCTGTAGAGAGTTATCCTCCTTGTTCATGAAAACATGAACTGTACTGATAAAACCAAATTAACACGAATCAACATCCTGTTAAAGATATACAATTCTTAAGACTGGTATGACATACAAGGAAACATAAACCTTCGACCCATTTATTGCAGACGTTCCGTCTACAATAAGAAGATACATGGATAATCCTATATTACCTCCATTTTATTTGAATATCGTTCAATTCAAGTAACTGTAATTCAGCGTCAACAATACAGATTAGATTGCGAACATTTTTTTTTGCAAACGCATTCGTAGCTTACTAAAACATGGTGTCAACATAATTTTTAACCGACATGTTTTAGAATTACGAATATCGAAAGCTGCACTCATATTATATTTCTTTATTAAAGTCTCATCATGGTTTACAATAAATACAAACATAAATAATACGTCGTAAACATTATAAGATAGTCATGCCATTATAATTATAATTACAAGAGACCATAACTAATAACATCAAACTCAAACGATATTAGCATATATATTACACATTAAGACTATGTAATACAAAGTACTTAACAAAATACTAATTACCTAGTTGTATAAGTGTTATAATGTATTTCTGAGAAGACAACAATCGATTTGTAAGCTTTAAAACGTGTTCATGCAATCAGAGCAGACAATTTAAACGCGTTATTTTGCAGTTCAATCAAGCGTGAAATACGCGCCAAAAATGAGAATATTATTGGCATATTCTTCGTTGGGTACAAATTACACACAGTTATATATGGCATTACGCGTATGTTTAGTACAGATTGTTTCCTCTTTTGTTATTATTTTTAATTCGGGGCACATTCGAGGACTATCAAGAAAAACATCACCGTGCCTCAAAATAATTTAAAGACCGCAACAATATTTTTCCATATGCTTACCAGTGAAATTGACTACATACCATTTTCCAACGGTAAAACAGAATGTGTAAGCAATGTTGCAATAAACTGGACATTGTCAGGTCATTAGATAAAAGAACATGTTGATATACATTATTCTGTTAATTCAAAAGAGACTGAGATTTTTAATAATTTATAACAATCATTAATTTGCCCCAAAACAACAATACTAAACATGCTTAAAGTTTCAATATTGTTCGTCAATTTATTTATTACGTTTAATCACTAACAATGGAACTATGAACGCGAAATTGACTTAACCTTTGGCAGTTTAAAAGCATACACCGAACAGTTTTGAAAAACGCTGAATTTCTATCCCTTCCAAAATGAAGTAAATTATCAAGACTTAGTTGCATATTTGGCACTGCACGCTTATCTGTAGATTAAATCTAAAGAAATGGTGGCAGGCACTTGTTAAGCAATAAATAGTCATGACAATTATACGAAATAACATTTGTGAGAGAAAAAAAAGAATTTTATTGAAATTTAAAGAAATCTCAAGTTTCAATTATTATTTGTATGGTGACGTCGACGTCAGCAACACTTTATTTATTGACGTCATAACTCAACTTCGCAGTTATTTTTGTGTTCTGAGTTAGTTATTCTTTCACTGAGAAATCCCAATCTTTCACCTATAAGTAATATGTATAGCATAATTTTTCGAGTATCTGCGATTTATACTGCTTCTCAAGGGCCTTAGGCCCGAGAGTGCAATACCAATCGCATACGAGAAAAATATGCTATAAATGTTTTGTACCTTAGCCATTTATCAAAGTACGCGCGTGCAAGAAGTTTTAGGGCGTTGCAGTTTTCAGTAAATAGAACAGCTCGATCCAATCCAGAAACAGCATTATCACGCGACATAAGCATGACCCATGTTGTGATGATTGCAGCCAATCCCCTTTGTATATTATTGGGCAAATGCAGTGTCAAAATTGAGTAGAACATGGTATAACTGCCGAATCTGTCATTTATAGCACGGCTGAAATATACCGGCATTTATAGCACGGATTTTGCTCAGACCTTCAGGTTTATGTATAGGATAGAGCATGAGTTTTGCACGTGTACGGGGAGATAATGCACGAGCGTTACTCTCGTGCATTATCGTCCGTACACGTGCAAGACTCATGCTCTATTGTATTTATACCACAATAACTAACATATGATGTGTATATCCTCGCGTATTACACGATGCATAGTGTGTATTTAGGCTATTGTGGTATAAGAAAATTATATGTCACAGGTCTAAAAAAATGTGCAGCCAGACCGGGGCCCGAACCCGGGACCTTCGGACTACCGATGCCATAAGCAATAACCGTTATCATAAGCAAGAACAAAGGGAAATCATTAGAGATATGGTACAAAATTGTAATAAAGCGTTATAATGCGGTTTGGCATATAAACCATTACATACAATCCCTCTGTTACCTACTGTTTATTTATTACTATTTTACGGAACTAGCCAAAGGCTACGTAAAAGATTGATATAGCCTTCAATGATGTCTGCTTCATTCAAACACATTTATCAATTTCATGTGCAATATATAAGAAGTTTCTTGGTTTCATAACATTATCCTTCTTCGATAAAATCCGACGTCACAGCACGTTCATAAATAGATATTATACCTCATTTGCATATTCCACTCTTTGTTTAATGTGACGTCATCCGGTCCATAAACGTGCATATTGACCGGCAAACGACAAATGTAAATAAAACATAAGGTAATGTTTTAATTTGTTGGTCAGATTCGGTATAATATAATAAATAATGTATGGTGCTTCGATCCATATGCAGTTTATGGACTGGGTAGTCAGACCTAGAATGTTATATGGACCGGAGCGAAGCTTGCATATGGTCCTCAGCACCATACATTATTTGTTAAATATTGATTTTTCTCATGACCAACACGTTATGCGCGAATGCATCGATTAACACTTTATTAGAATATGTATTAGGTTATTTATATTTTTTTAAATGTTGATGTAATGAGCATATTTTTTAAGATATGAATAATTATTTTTGTTGATCATAACGTGTTACTTAAATCAAAAAATAAATAAAACATCCTCTTTTTTATAAGAACGAAACGGACCTTTTTTAAACGCTTCATTTCCCCACCAAAACATCGCTGCGTGGGTGAAAGTGGATATTGTCAACCTGAGGAAAATAATGTCGACCAAGGCGAAGCAATATTTATATAATACGGGCAAAGCTCGACCTGCCCAAGGTTACACGTATGTACATGTATGCATGGGAATGAATATGTTAAATACTCACTAACTGACAATACTAATTTTCATTTTCGTAGTATGTCAAACTTGAATTTTGTCTCCAAGATTGCGGACGGCGCCATTTTGAAACTTCCGGTCTAATTTTTGACCAGCTTCCTGTCTCACGGTGAAGTCACGCAGACGTGATTAACAGTTGAAAGCCAAAAGTAACTTACCGGCGTTCCATTGTTAACAGAAATAATTAACTTTGAAGGATGCTTACATTTTTATGAAGGATTGCGTGTACCCAGGAATTTTCTATATGTTTTTGAGTATTTCTAGGACTCTGAAGCGCTTCAATTTTGAAGCGTCTGTGATCGGTGTAGATGTACGTTTCGCACGTCGTAATCGGTATAGATCGTACGTTTCACACGTCGTAAAGAAAGTTTCCACGGCGCGTTTGCGTTCTCTACGTCGTGCGACTGTTACATGTCACAGGCCTTAATCTCCGCTATTTTTACGGAAAATACGAATTAAGTGACCTTGCTGTGCAATGTTTTCGTTTAATAAACAAACAAATTAACGCAGCTCTGTTGCATATTTGTTGTTAGCGTTTCTAAAATGAACAAATGTACTTATAAAGGGAGACTAATCTCTTGACTGTTTTAAAAGGACCCCCCCCCCTCATCACCACCAGAGCCTTTTACTAGGTTCAGGGCTTTTTTTCAAGGAAACTGGGAAAAGGCCTAGGCCTGCTGAATTTGGGAAAAAGAAGCGCGTAACTGTCCAAATTGGGAAAAAAAATAGCGTGATTTTTGTTGTTTTGGGAGATTTTTTTAAGGGAAATTTCATTAAAATGTACTTTTAGGTAAAATATTGATTAGGTTTTATAACTGAGTTTTTTTAACATACAAACTATGTAAAGTATGTCACATAATTACCAAAAATGGGGAAAATTGCATGATTTTCGAAGTAATTTGGGTGGGGAACTGGCCTTATACGGACAGCTGCGAACAAAGGGTTAAACGGCCTCAACTACCTAAATACTACTACCTATGAGTCTCATTCATTAAACATAGAAAAAACATCCTATGTATTTTGATGGGTATTTATGCCAACAAATAGAACCTTGATATTTCAATTTTATGTATACACTTACATTCCGTTGGACATGCTAGAATAAATAATATACATGTTGTTAGATTCTTTGAGATTATCTACAGTGGTTCGGTCAGGGAAGGCTCGGATTACAAATAAACATGTGTTCACCGTGACCGGACCATCTCCTTTAAAACGTTGCCGACATATTTTATGAGAATAAAACGAATCTATTTTTTCCGAAAACTGTTCAGTTTGTTAGCCCCCGAAAATTGAAATACAAGGACTCGCACAAAAACTGCACCAAAAAAGCTTGTTCATATTTTCTGTTTAAAGAAAAAGATCAAATAAAGTCTGCACTCAAATCTATCCGTATCTAATTGTTTTCGAGTTCAAAGTCTTATTACAGATACAAAATAAAACAAAAAGCTGACCTTCCTACCCACTACTTATTGTTGCAGTAAACACTGGTATTATTTTATTAGGCCTTACAAATATATTTATTTACATATTTATGTAAAGATCTATCTATAACTATTTCCTGACTTTTAGATCTGATCAAATTTATAGTTACTAACCCTTAAAATTGAGATGGGTAAAAAAGTGTACATGCTATCAAATTGCTTTGCCCGTTACATAGGTAGTGCCTATTTCATATTAATTCCAATATCATTTGCAATTTATATAATAATTCCAATATCATTTGCAATTTATATAATAATTCCAATATCATTAGCCCAGATCATTAGCATATATGTGCTAACACATGAGATGAATTGAATTGAATGTTGTTTAACGGCTCATCAACACAGTATCGGTTATTTAGAGCCGCACCAGAGAGAGGGGAAGGATACATAGGAATCCGGGAACCTGCCCTACTCTTATTATCGAATAGATTCCTATGGTTCTTTAACGTGCTCGGAAGATAGACCGATACACGGGACCGCCCGGTTTACGTCCCCATCCGACGGACGAGGCTAAGGTAAAGTGTCTTGCCCAAGAACACACCGACGGAACTCAGTGGCACCACGGAGGATTGAACCCGTGGCCTCCGGTTACAAATCCGCCGCGCTACCGACTGCGCCACGCCAGCCCCTTCACATGAGATGAATGAGCTCATTTGTTTTGTTGAATATGGGCATAAGTTTAAGAGCTATTAGCTCGTTAATTACGTTAATTAGCTACTAATACATGTAACTATAAGTATTACATTTGTATTTATGGAGTTTATTCTTCATGTGTACATTTTACTGAACTACGCGCGTGTGCCTGCTCGACGGTTATACGTACGTTTGCATGTAGACGACCTCGAGCTAGGTATTAAATAATTGATTGTCGCCACTAACAGATTTGTTGTATATAGAAAATCCCGGCTAATGAATTAATTAATTTATTTAAGCACATATTTAACAGATTCGCTGCATATAGAAAATCACAACTAATTAATTAATTTAGAACGTATTAACTCAACGGTTGCTGGACTGAAATTGGTGCTTGAATGCGCAAACATTCCTGCAATCCGTATCAACTGTATACCTTTCAGTGCTACAGATCGAGCAAACACGTATTGATGTGGACTGTATCAATTACAAAAAATATAAGAACAAGCACCCAAACGTAAGTCAGAACTCCACCACAATAAAACTAAAATGAGCAAACTATAAATAATCAATACGTAGGACAAAACATAACATAAAGAATGGTGAAGACAGGGTAATCGTTAAGACGATAGGGCCTTCCTTTGGCCAGATTTCAACGACAGTTTGCAGGGATGATCAGTACCAAGCCTAGTTGCGCATGTCATCGCCGTTCCGGTTTAATGATTGTTGACAGTGTTATGGTCCCCAAACTTTATCCGGACTAGTTTTCCTGAACCCCTGAATGGAATTCAGTGAAACTTGGCAGGAATGATCAGTACCAAGCCTAGTTGCACATATCGATCTCGTGTTCCTCACCACAGACTCCATATAGCCAGTAGAGCGATACAGTCACTCTTGGGTGCTAACCACCACATACTCCATATATCCAGTATAGCGATAAGGCTCTCCCGGGCCTCTTGTGTTAAAGCCACTATCAGCATGCAAACGGACAGATGTTGTTTTGCATTTTCATTTCGCTCTGAAAATGAAGGGTCAAACGTGTTGGTTTAAGTTGATAGGGATGCAGTGGTTGGGGTTTCCTTGCGTTTTATTTCATGTGTGAACCGAGTTCTAGTGTTTCTTCCAAATCTTCCGCTGTTAACTAAAATAATACTATCATTTAATTTTCTCTTGATGCTTTCATCGTTTGTGGTTTGTGGACTAACTGTATCTTCTTAGATACTAGAGTGATCATCCTCGAAAGAAGACGAAAAGGGGCTTTGTGCTATTTTCTATACTACCATTACCCACAGGCAATGTTTACCGTGACTCTGCGATAAACATAAACATGAACGAGAATTGATGTTCACATGTGTCGAGAATTTCCATTTTATTGTTGATTTGTTTTTGTCATAATACAATTCACCGAGCTCGAAAGTTCACTGTGCTCGACCGACATTAGCTTTCCACAATATCCTTTATATTTTTGAGGGAGTTACCATAAAGCATATGTTTGCACAAATCTGTCAAATAAACCAGTGGTGTGTCTGCCATATTCAAGGCACTCTGATAATTGTTATATAAATCCCAATTCCTCAGAACATTTCCATACACAAACTTTTATGGCAAAATATGAATTAACTTTGATTTATAAAGTTACAGTGTGTTACATGTTCGATTTAGAATCGGGTTATAACTATTTAATTAACTCTTTGACTTGATGCAGGACAGTCAAATATAACCCTTACAATATCAACATTATAGCAACATCCGGGCGTTGTTTCAGACGGCTTAACACGCTCAGTTGATGGACTCCAAACTATTGTTTTGCCAAGGCCACCAAACAGCATGTTCTCTACAACCAATTTCACCTATACTTTCTTCATTGCTCGAGTGTTGCTGAGCATTCCATTTTTTCTCAGCTCATCAACGTACATTGTTAAACTAGTTAAATATATATACGTAAATAGTTTTATCATGCAGATATGCACTTTTCTGCCTAATAAAGGGGTGACCTAATACATTTTGCTTTATTAGGCACTGACCAATAGAGCAAATCAATGCGGAATCCCTCGGCGTTTATTGTACGCAACGTTATCTGACGTCATGCACGTAACGTTGCCTGACGTCATAAAACAAACAAAAAAACAACAACATGGCGGCGTCCTCGATAAGCGTAACATTCTGACTAAATAGGTAATATTAGTAATTCATACAGAAATGTGGATACTCTACATGATACATAGAATATTATGTCAGTGCCTTTTACAATCAAGTTTATTAGGCTCGGCACGAAAACGAAGAAAGAATCGGCAGAGCCTCGCCATTCTTCGTTTTCTAAGCCTCGCCTAATAAACTTGATAGTAAAAGGCACTGACATAATATTCTCTATATACATTCTGCATTTAGGTTTAAATATACTAGCTTTCTTTGTTACATTTCATATGCCATCACATTTTCCCACGTATATACAGATAGAGTGATACTTTGTGATATAATATGCACAATTAAGAATTGGTTGAATCCATATACGACACAGTAAAATGGAGCTGTTGATGGAATTGTAATCCAAGAAAAAGCCTATACATTTAGTAATGATGATAAACTAGTAATATAAGCAGCGATAAATTTCACATCTCCGAATGGTTATTAAAATCCCACGTGTGTGTAATATTGTTTAAATTTCGGTTTAATAATACAATGATTTCTTTGAAAACATAACGGGAATTGGAATTAAATGATTTATAGTGTCTGGTTACACGATGAAAAAAATATATCTGTTACCATAGGAAACATGTATAAACTGTTCGATTACCTTAAATAATTTGAGTACTGCCGGTTTAAAACAGAGAAAGAGCATGGTATAAACTGTTGGATAACGGATTGCCACATGGAATATGTAAACACCTGGTACCAAGTGTCGGATTGCCAAAGGGAATATGTAAGTACACGGTATAAACTGTCGGATTACAATATGGGATACGAGTTGCGTAAGCTGTCGGATTTCCACATGAATATGTAAACACACGGTCTTACTTGCAGAATTACCATAGGGAAAGTGTAACCACATGTTTTAACTGTTTGATGGTATAAAGTGTCGGATTTTATGATGTGTACTGTCGGCTTATAACTGGGGAAGCACATGGTATAAAGTGTCGGATTATCATGGGGTATATGTGTAGTGTCGGCTTACCACAAGGGAAGCATACGGTATAAAGTGTCGGATTATCATGGGTCATATGTGTACTGGCGGCTTACCACAGGGGAATCACATGGTACAACGTGTCGGACTACTACAGTGTATATGTGTAATTTCGGCTTACCATAGGGAAAGCCCATGGTATAAAGTGTCGGGTTACCACCGGGAATATGAGTACTACAGTCTTAAACCGGGGAATATGTAAGCACATGGTAAAATAGTATGATAGTTGACCTTTGGACAGCCCAACACGATAAATACGAAATATTGCAGTCTCGGTTTGATTGAGACTGTTCATGAAAGGTAGTGAAATATGCTTGTTACCATTCACGCCCACTAGCCCCGGGTTGAGCAGAACTCAATATTCATAAAATCAAAAGTACAGAATGTTAAAAATCCCGAAGATGTTTAACGCATATGGCTGTGTATTGCCATATTTACTGAAATTATTCCATGTCCAGCGGCGTAAGGTCCCAGTATCTAATAAAATTCTATGCCCCGAAGAGCGAAATAAACGAAGTGGAATTTAGTTAGCAGCAGCGGTTATGAAGCCTTCGCATCACAAGTAACAGTCAAAAGAAAATTAAAAGCAGACAACATATCCTATGTATGGTTAAACAATACCCAGAGCCCTTATCGGCCGGAGTAGTGGAACACCGAACCGAAATTTAAGTAAGAAAACAAAAACATTTGAAAATGTACCACTGATATCTAAACATAAATATCGGGCTCAGTGATCTCCAAAGATCGAATGAATAACAGTCCTGATTGCAAGCTCGGGGAGACGTTTTACTGCAGCCACATTGCACACTCAAGGCCACTGTGCTATATAACACAGTTGATAGTGGACCTTTGGTAACAGACGAACACGATAAATACGAAATATTGCAGTCTCGGTTTGATTGAGACTGTTCATGAACGGTAGTAAGATATGCTTGCTACTGTTCACACCCACTATCCCCGGGTTGAGCAGAACTCAATATTCATAAAATCAATAGTACAGCATTTTAACCTTCCCGAAACTGGCATGCATTCGGCGATAAAACGTTTCGGATTATCATAGATATTTGAGTACTTCCGGCTTACAACAGGGAATATGTAAGCACATGGTATAAAGTGTCTGACTACTACAGGGAATATGAGGACTACCGGTTTACTAAGGGAATATGTAAGCACATGGTATTACCTGTCGTACTATTATAGGGAATATGAGTTATGCCGGATTACCTCAGGGAATACGTAGGCTGTCGGATTTCCACAGGGAATATGGCATCACGCGATATTAACTCCATTGGAAATATGATCTATGCCGGATTACCAAAGGGAATATGTAAGCGCACTGTCATAGCTGTCGTATTACCATATTGTCGTATTACCATAGCTGTCGTATTACCATAGATGTCGTATTACCATAGATGTCGTATTACCATAGGAAATGAGTACTACCGAATACCATCGGTTAACCATACACATAAGAACATATTGTCGTACATCCCTTTGATAAATGATTATTCACGTACATGTATATTTATAAGTAATCTATTAATATATATTACATAATTGCTATGCAATTAATAAAATATTTATGTTCTATACATGGAATACTGCTTAGAAATTGAGGATAGCGTTTTTTTTCAAATATATTCACCTACATGGGTCTTTGTTTTCCGCGACCAACAACTAATGGCATGCATACGGGCATTCGATCGTTAGAGCTGACCAGCAGAAGGAACATTAGAAAACGCGGACAATGTGGCCTTACAGAAATTGTGCCTTCATTGTATCACACAACAAAATTACTTTTAACACTCGAATGCATTAATATATAATAGAAGTTAATCGCTTACACTATCATATATTGTTAATTATATTTGACAGAGAAGTACGGAGTGTACTACAGAAAACAAATGCGACGGGTGGACATATCAACTCATGGCCGTTTACTAAAGAAATTAACCCTCTACACAACTATTCATCAAAACTCTGCCCAAGTGTCCATGTTTTATAACAATATGCCAATTAAAATATAGATTTATTCATGGTTCTTAACTTAAAATATGATTTTGCTTAATGATTGAATATGCTTAAAACGAATTAGGAGTTGGTAACTCTTAATTCGACGCTAACGTTTTGCGGTTTGGTCTGGCTGGTTAAAGCCGGTGTTGAGTGTGGATTCTCAAAATGTGTAAGTTAGATATATAACTCGTCGTCAGGAGGTTTAGAAACGGTGTATATATGTTGTAAAATGTGGCTTTTGTAACGGGATAGCTACTTTAAGTGATGTGTGGCCACCACTGAATCTTATTTCTTCCAATAGAGCAACTATTAAAATAAATAAAATACACGAACTTTATTACTTCTATTTATTGTCAGGATATCTGACGAAATACAACGAGGTTTTATTTTGTTTTTAATAAAATCAAATACGCCATTAATCACACTCGTTCTAACGTTCCCATTTTTATTGTTAATTATTATAAAATATGCATATTTCAAAGTGGATACCCGGACCCGAGGTATAACAAGCACTGTCATATATCAAAATGTTCGGCATGGTCTGAAAATTGTGGGGCTACCGGCATAGATTCTGAAATGTTGGTACTAACTTGGCAATTCAAGATGGCGTCCAATATGGCCGCTTTTTTTTAGAAAATTTGATTTAAAACTGAACAATGAATGTAGTAAATAGTAATAAAACTATATTTATTTCATAGGAAATAAAATAAATTTAATGCACCTTAATTTAGGGGTCAAAAGGTCAAATTAGTGAAACAAATGACAATTGTCTATACACAAGTTAGTACTGGTACAACACCTTTTGGTATCACACATTCTTATATACCAACTTAATAGTAACAGTTCTTTAAATAAATGATTATTAATGTATTTATAACCAAGTTTTACATATCACCAAGACAGTGCGAGCTCTACGTCAATTTCTCAGTATGTGTTAGAGGCTTCATGTAATGCCGTTTAGATTTATCATTCGTGTAAAATATCAGACTCGAAGTAGTGGCCACATGCTGACATCTATAAATGTCGATAACATAATCGACATGGACATTAAATAGGAACAGATGGCGCTCAACAATCACGATGTCGTTCAATACACTGATTTACATCTGCATCGGCAATGACGGCTTTTATGCTTTATGATAATAATTCCCATTTTGTGGTTTCAGGTCTACAATTCTTTGCATTACGATACAATAGAATACATTACAAAGTGTAGTATTCACTCAACACATGTTTCTAAGTGATAATACGGCCCTTGGTAGCTTTAAACAGCTATCAGTCAAAGTGCGTAGATTTTAGATTTTGACTTGATAAAAAGAACAGAAATAATATCAAATTATATCGCATTGTTTTTCAATGTACTTTGCACCCCCTATTTTTGTGTATTTAGTTGTTTTGTTTTTAAATGGAAAGAAACATTATGCATTGTTCCGATGAGAACTTCCTTAATAAAATGTAGACTGACAGAAAAATTATGCAGGATTTCGATATAATCGAATCAGGGTCATTCAAATATACCCTGAACGAACTGAATTGGATTTAATTGTCGCACCAACAGGTAAGGTCATATGGCGACTTTCCAGATTCCATTGGTGAAGGAAGACCCCAGGTGCATCAACGGGCAATGTTCGTGCACCGGGTGGGTGGGGGCGGGACACCTGGGTAAAACCACCGACGTTCCGCAACCCAGCTAGATAGCTCACAGAAAGAGTGCTGTCCCACGAAGGCTCGAACCCAATGCGGTGACGGGCAGTGATGAATATGATTAACGGAATATTACACATTTATACACAATAGCGCTACTGCTACTCACTTCTTAGCATTACACACAGCTAGGACTAGTAGATCCTATGCATAGAATGTCATGTACTTTAATTTTCTTATTTCAGAAGTAAATATAGATATAAACATCGAACAGGAAAAGCAGCATCCAAGGACGACAGTCAACCACAAACACACACAGAAACAAAGAACAAATTTAAAGATGAATAAAAGGCCAAATAAGACATCAAAAACACAAAAATGTTGACAATAGCGCTACTGCCTTGGAAGTTTGGTTTGTATGGAGTTGTCAAATGGGTATACATTATGTGTCTTTTAAATACAGAGGCTATAAATATGTTTTCACTTGACATTTAAATACGCCAAGTTACCTTTTAAAAAAAGTAGTATTGTACATTTTATTCCCAGTTTCTTTTTTCAACTGATAATCTCTATAATTGGTTGATTGTTGTTTTTGTTGTTGTTTTTTTGGTTCTGAATGTTAACTATGTTAATTAAAACGAGTTTTATGTTCATTAATCCGATATTTATCAAAACAAAAATTATACTAATATTCAGAATAAGATACTTCTTTCCTGGAATACCACTGTTTTATAAATAGTGTGCTTTACCCTGATACAACCTCTTGATAATTATTTTACGTATTTTATGTTGGCAACATGTGAAAATACTTTATAATAAATAATGGTATAATGTGTGACTAGTTACTTCAATAAGCAGCTGTCTTACAGATTAAACCAGCAATGAGTTTTATTGTGTTTTGTTGTCCATATATACTCAGTTTAGAGAAATGCTATGGCAAGTCGCGTCGTCATAACACAAACAACTCAAATACCTCGGTTAGTGTACATGCAAAACGGTACTTACCGTAAGTTGGTATTGCCAATCGTCAATAAGTGATTTCTCAATATTAATCCACAAACAGATACAGGAAAACGACCGAATATAGTCACTGCCATACACATCTGTACAGCATTAAATCGTCTATTGATCAGAGGAATCCACACCGTATGAGACGCGTATGCCGATAGTGATGCGGCTATGCGAAGCAACAAAGAAACGATTTCTAGAGGTTTCCCGCTCTTTTCATTTTTGTCCTAAAACTGCTATATCGATTCGCCATGATGTTTCGTTCTGTTACATGAGATATGGACTTTGTCTTCCCACAAACTGCCTTTCTAAGTGACATTTATATGCATTACATTCTACGGCCTATTTCCATAACGTTCCTATAGAGGCTTTTAATGGTTATAACTCATAAGATCATTATAAAAACTGTGCATACGTAATATCATGAAATAAACGACGTGTTTGGTTACACTTTTCTTGATACTTGATACTGTGTTGTTTAAAAATGTATATATATATATTCTATGAATAACTAAAACGACATTAAAACATATTGACCTTGTTTATTAAATGACATTTATTTTGTACAGTTTGATCAGTTAGAAATAAAAGGAAGAAAAACAACATCAGAATTCACAATTACTATTTAATATTGTAGTACTAACTCATAAATTATACTGCAATGTAGTGTTTGAACGATTCATTTAAAACTGTTGAGAAATTGAAAATGTTAAAATTTAAATCAAGCATTGTTTATTAAAATACTCAATGCTGACTGGTTATTTAGGAAGTTTTAAAAATCCTATCAAGACCTCTGTCGTCAAGTCCTACAACGGTTAGGACGTTAAACCAAAGTGTTAAATTTTAAATTTTTAAACAATTGCTTACTTTCTTCGTTTGGTGTTGAGAGATTGGCATACATTATAGGTTGTGGGAATTTGTTTGTATTATGTTCAATCTCTCGAAAATGTGTGTTTTAAAGATACTATAGCTGTATAAAAGGCTAAAGCATATGTATCTTCAGCAAATGGGAGTGGTTGTACGCATAGTTTACTACCAGTTTCAAGCATGTCAAACGTGACCTTAACCCATATATAAGGGGTTAAACTTAAAAAAATATATCATTTTAAATCCGTCGTTCGTTTTAGCAACAATATTATCAATGAAGAGTATGACATGAGAAATTTGGAAATCGCCGAACACGATAAAAACGAAACATATTACCAGCTCGGTTTATTTGAGACTGTTCATGAACGGTAGTGAAAAAAAATCATTGCTAGCGCAAATGCCCTCTAGCCCCGGGTTGAGCAGAACCCAATATTTCAAATATCAGCAGTGCACATAGTCTCGGCCAGCCAGACCGTATCATGCATATGTCTTACTTGCAGGTTCTGGATCCGTGAAGCATAGCGTAACGAAGAAATCAGAAGCGGGCCGGGTGACCGAGGCTACAGTGCACAATTCTGAGCAATCCCGCAGATGATATGTATATGACGATGAACATGAAACATTTAAGAAGGCATTTTTATACCATTCCATTGCCAGCGGCGTATGGTCCCAGTTTCTAACAAAATGCTTTGCGCTGAACAAGAAAACAATGAGCAAAATAAACAGTAGGTGGGAGCATAGGTTATGAAGCCTGCGTATCACAAGTAACAGTCGACAGACTAATTTAAATGCAGACAGCATATCCTAAAGGTGATTAAACAATACTCATAACCTTTAAGCTGGAGAAGTGGACTGATCTATTTGAAATTAAAGAAAAAAAAAGTATCTGAGAATATTACACCGTTGTCTGTATACAAATGTCAGGCTCAGCGATCTCCAAAGATCGGAATGAATAACAGTTCTGACTGCAAACATCCCTGTTTAGTGTCCCAAACAGTTCTGATTGCAAACATCACTGTCCTAAACATTGATGTCTTTCTCTCAACTCGAATTCGAACTCGAGATCTCAGAACTGACAGTCCGTGTACCTTACCAGTAGGCAAGAGATCCAGCTGATAACCTAATATTCATTGTAACCATGTATTAGTTTGGTAATGTTTGGTAATAGACTTATGTTATTTCTCAATTTTTATTTCAACAAACCATACACATACCATTTTCATCGCATACTATCCTAATGTCGGATTTTGTAATCGATATTTTCTGGAGCGTGTTTTAGAAGGTCTTTGGTGTACGTAGTCATTGAATCGCATACACAACATGAACAAAGGAGAACGTTAACAATGCTAATATTGCTTTGAATCCACTGACTGGATGAGCGTAGCGATTGTCAATGCGAAAGTCATGGGTTCGAAACTGGCATAGGCTATACTATTTATCATTTAATGGGTATCAATGTTTGATGTCACTTTGTCGATCGGCGGTAAAGAAATGCAAAAGATTAGCAATACAACTGCATTAAATACGAATTTTCAGCCATGTTTCAGTAGTTTGAGTAAGCGTTAAAACGCTCCCAGTTTAGGTACACGCCCACTAGCCTTATAGCATTTGTAGCTTTACATACACAATAATTCATGTCAGATAAGAAATAAGATATTTCCAGCGGGTTTATATTGTGCGAGATAAAACAAACCTGTGTCAAATTTATTGTTTATTTACTAATTTTATCTGTCAATAACATTGGCTAACAACTATAATTTCGGATAGTCGCATTACTCTGGGCTGCTTATGGAGGTTTTGTCATTAGACAAGCACTTGCCTGTTTATTTAACCCACACGACTGCATTCAATTTAGATACTCCATTGTTACAACGTACTTGGGAATGTTGCAGGCATCGCAGTATTTACAAGTAAGAACTCGGCAATTAATGGCGAATTTGGTCATTTTTTTCTTTAACTTATTCGTTTTTCTAGAGATTGTACTCGAGTTGAGGATTTTAATATTCGTAATCTTTGTATAACTAAAAATTACTCCATCAGGGCTACCGTTACCATACACTTCGTAAAACCTTTGCACAATTTTATTATCGTAACCCTGATCTTCTTTCCAAATATAATAGTAATTTAAGAACTCTTCTGCGACAAGGACTATCACAACCTCATTTCTATGGTGACGTGATTTACAAACTTCGTAAGATCCTTGGTCATGATCATTTTCATACTCACTTTGTTAAACTTGTTAAAAGGCTTATCCAGAGAGGTTATGACCCTTTCATTTTGCAACGCACTGCATGATTGGACCTATTTACAGTTGGCCACTATGCTATCCTCTTTAATTGTGCGATGACTGGACAGGCTGGTTACCCTATGATGACGTCTTGGTTTATTCTGCCGTTGCTCTGGCTTCTGCCAATTCATTTCATACCTTCTTTGTTGAGTTCTAGGCTATTTTTCTTTGTATTTATATATACATGACCATCTTTGTGTTTTACTTATAGTGACTGTTTATGCTGCCTTTGCTGTTAGAGAATAGTTTATGGCGGGAATTTCTTTATTTACACTGTCCCGTTTTATTGGGATGTCAGTAGGGTAAGTATGAAGTCTGGTGCAACCTAGAACCTTGTTTAAAGCCCCAGCGGCTTATTTTGCCACTGACCGTTCCAAGGCGGTAGCCCTATTATCAACCCTTTTGGTGTTTGTGACATCATATGCCTTTATTCTTATTAACATTGCCATTCATGTTTGTCGTTTTGCGTGTTTTTTTGGGGATTTACTGTGTTCCGTGAAAGCTGCATTTCCTGTTCGACTTTTATAATTATTTTTACCATTTTCTGCATTCCCACGAAAATATACAAGCCTAATTATCCTTATAAAACATCGGAAAGGTATCTGATTACTTACTTAAATGTGTTTATAGGTTATTATATTTGTATTGGGATATATGCATGAGTTCTTTCGCGTATTGATATTGAGCGACTTTAGAAGCGCAATATTTATGCGCGAAAGAATGATTCAATATGTCCCAATATAAATTTAATAGCCTTTTTATTGCATGCGCATTTTTAAGTTAGAACAATAAAATAGGTCGTAACAATTAATTTTCACCGACAACATTTATTTCAAACATCGTTATTTTACATCGGTGAAATTATTACAATGAAATCAACGTTGATAACATCGCGTGCCATACTTTCTTTGACATGAACAAAAAATCTACCAATCACGAACGAGTATACATTACACACCCACAATGACTTAACTACACGTCAATATGGGCGAATATTGACGTTTCCTGTTACATCGAAAGTAAACTGAGATTGTAAATCAGCCCACCATTGTGGCTCTTAGAATGCATCCTCAAAGGGAATGGAAAAAGGGATTATTGTGTGAAAGACGTGGATACGCATTCAAGTGCAGTAATCCCCAATAAGTATTGAACTGTGCTTTGTTTTTCACATATCAAACAATCCAGCGAAGGAGTTGTGTATTTTTGAATTGATATACATGTAATAAAATACTGAATAAAAGATAAATTCAAAGGAATAAACCGAAACCACTTACTCGATAGCGAACCGTCTTCACCTAATCCTATATGCTAAGGGGCTTAGCGTCGTCGGTCGTCTTTTTCACGAGTATCATTGACGGTTTTGACATTTTAAAAGCGTCTTGCTGATTTAGATGATTTCTGGGATATTACTTCCGGGTTTTGGATTCCAAAATAAACACTGCCCAAACAACATTATATCTTCAAACATTGTTTGTGTTATGGAGATCAATATCAAGAAACTTTGTTGTGATGTGGAGTTGAATTTCGGCCAATGAATGTATGGTTTACTTATTATATTTCCAAACAAATTATCAAGAATATTCGCCCATTGAGTTGTGTAAGTCTCCTCAAGGCGTTCCTCTGTAATGGCAGTGCGACTGGATTATTATGATTTATTATAATACGGAGATTATTTTTACTAAAATAATGTAAGATAGCTAATTTGCTTGCGTCTACAATATTGATTTGTGTGTGCCAATACGGATTTAAAGTGACATTTTTGTACAGTTCGACGACAATTATATATGTAATAGAAGATCGATCTATAATCACAAGTATACGCCAGCTATTTATATAAATAGCTTCATTATCGCATATGATTAATACGAAATGCTAAGAACAAATTGCCATGTAACCAGTCTAGTCGTCTGCATCCGGTGGAGTTATTAAGAAGGCGGCCATTTTCAGCAATCAGCATTCAATAAGAACTAAGTAATACTACTTTAAAGAAAACATTTAAAAATAGAAATTTGACTGATCGGTATTAGTAAGCTTACTTAATTATAAATGATGCTGTATCATATTGGTCCAATCGTCTTATCCTTCGGATGAATCACTGTTGGCCACGAATGTGTTAATTTTGAAGATAAAACCTCAAAGGTGATAACACTAACGAGGGATTGCGCCGATGCGTTTAGAAATGGGTATATATATATTGACATTTAGAAATAAAAAAAAAAGAAACATTTTAATTGCTCAAAGGAAGTTCAAGATGAAATGTTTAATTTTATGTTGAGCTAATAACTGAAATTTGCGAAGAAGCGAAAACTATTATGTCATCTAGTGAGTTTATTTAAATGTAAGGGGTTTCGAAGGTTTCGCACGGAGCAAGTTAAACACTTATGAATATATGCAATAGTTACAGCAGAGCAATGTGCCCGGACTGCTGTGTATCTTTTCACCGGCCTGGAATTCATCAACCATTCTTCAAACTATTCTTAGACTTGAGCTCAAGTACTCAAATTTCGTTCTCAGATATTCTAAAAACCTTCAAAGAAATATTTGTGATTGAAATTTGCATACTTGAGCTTAAGTCTAAGAATATTCTCAAGACATTACGTGGTCCGAGTATTCATACCTCATCCAACCCCTTCTCCAAGAAGCGAACACGGGGTTGGCTTGGGTATGAAATAAAACCTTAATTTCGACTTAAAAAGTCTGCATATTGTAAAATTAGAACATTTATTAAGTAATTTTAAACAGGTTGTCGCCATTTTTCAGTAAAACATATTTTTAAAAAAGTTTTATTGTCGAAATATCCGTTATAAAATCCTGCTAATATAAGCTTCCCCATCACTTAATGGAATTAAGACAGGACCACGTAATGATGGTTGGTGAATTACAGGTCTGAATTATGATCGAAATAACCGCTAATACGTTGATAAGTCGATAAACAACTGTTTTCTCATTTAAATTGTCTGATTTAATCAAATGATAAAATTAAATCCCAAAGTATTTAAGCTAAAAGCATATTGAATTTTAAAAATGAACTATTCACACGTTTTTTCAAATACCCGTTATTAAAATTCAGAGTTAATAGCTCATAATTTGACGCTTTGACAAAGAAAAGAATAGGATGGGTGATGGTTAATACGGTAGTAATACAGTAGTTATAGCTTTAGGATTCCCAACATATGTAAGTTACACATGTACCTTATCGTCAATAGGCTTGAAACGGTTCACACGTGTTTTAAACTGTGCTTGTTGTTGGCGGTTATAGCGACTTTAATTATATATTCAGAGAAATTTAAATTGGTTTTGCCCTGGTCACATTGTCTTTGTTTTTTGTATCTTATTCTATATTTATTTATTTATGTAAAAGTTCTGAAGTGAATTGGATTTTAGAGTGGCAGCAACAGCTAATGTATTATGGCGACTTTCCAGCTTTCTTTGGTGGTGGAAGGCCCCAGGTGCCCCTCTCTGCATTTTGATGTATGAGAGAGCTCCTGGTTAGAATCACCGACGTTCCGCAAGCCAGTTGGAAATATTCCTCACATAAAGTTTCCTAAGCCCATGAGGGATGGAACCCACGGCGGTGAGAGACAAATGAGTTCAAATCAGAGACTCTAACCGCTCGACCACGGACGCCACTAGAGTTTTTGAAAGTTCAACATATAACATCCTTTAGAGTAACTATAAACATGATATAAATACCTTAACTTGATGTTTGATGTAAATTACTTTTGATGTATGTTTTATATTGTGATTTATCATTTGCTTTTATTCTGCTTTATTGAGAGACATTTGTATATTTAAAATTGTATACCGTAATGATATGTCATACAAATGTATTAAACAAAATATTTATGAACAGAAGTTAGCACAATATTGTTTGTGTGTAAACTAAAATGTGATATGCTTGATATTATTATCTGACATAAAATGTGTCGTTTACTAAATGTAAAATGGACTGATACAAAACCTCAAAGAAGGGCGTTATATCAAATAGTGTATGAAATATCAACATGAAGCACGTTGGACATTTCCCGATAGACGCTTCAAAGATTCTCGCTTGCATTTTGATGTTTTCTCTTCCGACAGCAATAAGGAAATCTAGTTGACCTGATTTTTAATCATCAATGATATCCTTTGAAGTTGTCTGAATGCACTATGAACCCACACGTATGACTGATGCGTGCAGAGTTATCTGGTTATAAATATATCCTTAAATTATTTTGGGGATTATACATAGCCTACAAATTATCGCTCTCTCATTTTCTGTCAAGCGGAACTAGATTTCAATTATAAAACTATTACTTAAAGTTAGATACTAAATGGAATAAACTGGAAAGGATGCACAATGGTAGATTGATTCTAAATAAAAAAGGTAGATATAAAAGTCGTTACAGAAAATGTAGAAACACAGAAATAAACAATTCTTAAAATATGAGTAAAAAGCAAGACATCACATCTCAAACATAAAAGGGTTGGCAATATGGCTACCGCCTTGGAACGGGCGGTGGCCAAAAAGGCCGCTGGGGATTTAATCCCGGTTCAGACAAGAAGGCTTTACTTGAAATGACAAAGTATGCTATCGTTTTAATTTACATTTACATTTAGTGTTTAATCTCTTTGCTATATCATTTAATATACGCACATGCATCTATCTTCAGACACAATTTAATGTATGTACAAATAAAATCACCCCTCGTGTAAAATATCACAGTTGATCCGTTAGCGTTCTATCAGATATGCCTGACAATAGTATTATACAAATGAATTAATCACTAAAGTTTGCAAATGCAAGAGATATTATGGAGAGAAGTTTAACTAATGATGTAATAACTTGTAGTTCAATCTGTTTGCATTTGTTGTTTTGTAACATATATAACATTATTAAACTAGATATTATTCATTCTAACACAACCACCGCAGGGGAATTAATGGAACAGCTGTATTATTCTACGATAAAATACAGCTGTTCCATTAATTCCCCGCGTATATTTCATCCGTTGGAAGCGCCGCGTTACATGACGTCACTTGGTTAATATACGTCCGAAGACAAACTCAGCAGCAATTTTAATGAAATGTTAATTACAACAAACTTGCCATGCTCACAATCCGTGCACACAACCCGATATAAACCCATCATATGTATCAGATCATATAACATTAATAAGCATCTTGAACAAGCTGAGAACGTTTGACGTCATATAGCTTGCGCAATGTCTTAATTGTTTGTAAAGTGACTACTAGTGTATTGAAACGCAGAACTTTGCATACGGGGCGCCCAGTGGAAAAGCCTGTAAACATAGCAACCTGATTACCTTAATCTCCGAGACAATAGCGCGTAAACAATGGGGTTAGTGCGTTAGAATCGAAATAATAAATACGTACCTGTTTTGTATCGGTGAATAAATTAGAGTTAGGAGTTCGGGTGTGTAGTAATTAAATCACGAGTGCGTATATATTATTTCTTAAATAAAAAGTGCATGTTCAGAAATGGTTGCACACACTTGGGTATAACTAACTCCAGGACTATGACAGGCTTTCCATAGATAAATCCAAATATGAATGTTTGATGGAGACAAACAACATGGCTTAGATTTAATAAACATTGCGATCCTTCTTTACAGTTCATGCTACCATCGATGACAGCTTCAGTCATCAGATGGCTAACACTGATAGCAGTAATTATGGTGACGTTTTTGTTTTTGTTAAGATCATTCCTTTTTAATGGAAACGTGATCCATACATTTGATAATGATTGTACTGTTGAACCTACTTATATCTACTGTCAAATGTTGAGTTACATCAGTGTATCCGTCCACTGGTCATCAGAGGCTCAGTTGAGCTTTTTGATCGATTTTAGTCCGGCATCCGTCCGTCCGCCTGTGTCTGTCCATCCGTCAACATGTGTAAACGACATTTCCTCAGAAACTGATTGACACAGGCTGACCAAATATCAGATGAATGATACAGAGGTCATTGACTTCAGAGTTCTACAAATTAGGCCAATGTTACATCCAAAATGGCCGCAATTACCATATATGTTCAAAAATTTAAACATTGTCTTTTCAAGGACCGCGGAAAAGATTTTGACAGTTTTTGTTTATAAATGATCGCCAATGCCTAGGCTACAACAGTTGTACAAATGAAGTTCCTAGGTTCAAACATGGCAGTGCCCCGGGGTTCCGAAGTTTGTATATGCAGATTTTATATATGACATGAGAAAGTTGGAAATCGCCGAACACGATAAAAACACAACATATTGCCGTCTCGGTTTATTTGAAGCTGTTCATGACCGGTAGTGAAAAATGATAGCTAGCGCTCATGCCCTCTAGCCCAGGGTTGAGCAAAACTCAATATTTCAAAAGTCAGCAGTGCACGATTTTTAGCAATCCCGAAGATGGTATGTATATGACGATGAACCTTTAATCAGGCATTTTTATACCATTCCATTGCCAGCGGTGTTCCTAGTTTCTAACAACATTATTTGCTCTAAATAAGAAAAAATGGGCAAAATAAACAGTAGTTGGGAGCATAGGTTATGAAGCCTGCGTATCACAAGTTACTGTCAAAATACTAAATTAAAGGCATACAGCATATACTAAAGGTGATTAAACAATACCCATAACCGTTAAAGCTGGAGTAGTGGACTCCCCTATTTGAAATGATATCTGAGAATTATCTGTATACAAATGTCGGGCTCAGCGATCTCCAAAATCGAAATGAATAACAGTTCTGACAAACATCCCTGATTAATGTCCTTAACATAAATATTTTTTCTCTCAACACGGAATTCGAACTCGAAATCTCAGAACTGACAGTCCGTGTACCTTACCAGTAGGCCAGAGACCCAGCTGATAACGTAATTTTACTTGTAACCATATATTAGTTTGGTAATGGACTTATATTATTTATCAATTTTTATTTCAACAAACCATACACATACCATTTTCATCGCATACTTTCCTAATGTCGGATTTTGTAATCGATATTTTCTGGAGCGTGTTTTCGAAAGTCTTTGGTGTACGTAGTCATTGAATCGTATACACAACATGAACAAAGGAGAACGCATGGGTTCGAAACTGGCATAGGCTATACTATTTTTCATTTAATGGGTATCAATGTTTGATGTCACTTTGTCGATCGCAGGTAAAGAAATGCAAAAGATTAGCAATAAAACTGCCTTAAATACGAATTTTCAGCCATGTTTCAGTAGTTTGAGTAAGCGTTAAAACGCTCCCAGTTTAGGTACACGCCCACTAGCCTTATAGCAGTTGTAGCTTTATATACACAATAATTCATGTCAGATAAGAAATAAGATATTTCCAGCGGGTTTATATTGTGCGAGATAAAACAAACCTGTGTCAAATTTATTGTTTATTTACTAATTTTATCTGTCAATAACATTGGCAAACAACTATACTTTCGGATAGTCGCATTACTCTGGGTTGCTTATGGAGGTTTTGTCATGAGACAAGCACTTGCCTGTTTATTTAACCCACACGACTGCATTTAAGTTAGATACTCCATTGTTACATTGTACTTGGGAATGTTACAGGCATCGCAGTATTAACAAGTAAGAACTCGGCATTTAATGGCGAATTTGGTAATTTTTTTCAATGGTATCTTTAACTTATTCGTTTTTCTAGAGATTGTACTCGAGTTGAGGATTTTAATAATCGTAATCTTTGTATAACAAAAAAATTACTCCATCAGGGCTACCGTTACCATACACTTCGTAAAACCTTTGCAAAATGTTATTATCGTAACCCTGATCTTCTTTCCAAATATAATAGTAATTTAAGAATTATTCTGCGACAAGGACTATCACAACCTGATTTCTATGGTGACGTGATTTACAAACTTTGAAAGACCCTTGGTCATGATCATTTTCATACTCACTTTGTTAAACTTGTTAAAAAGCTTATCCAGAGAGGTTATGACCCTATCATTTTGCAACTCACTGCATGATTGGACCCATTTACAGTTCGCCACTATGCTATCCTCTTTAATTGTTCGATGACAGTAGTATAGATAATAGCGGTATAGGGCCAGTTTTTCCTCGCGGGGAATGAGAACAACTAGTGAAATATGCCAGGGGGGACTCAGGCGTAACTCTCATTTACACACCAAGATGTAAATGTAAGTCACGCCTAAGTCAACATAAACATATTTCAATAGTTTTCTCAAGCACCCCGCTCAGGGAAACTCGCCCTATACCGCTACTATCTATACTACTAATCAATCCGGTTTGTCATTTTAATAACATAACATTTGTAACTCATTAGGCAAAGTCAGACGAAACCGGGCAGTAGTCTTCATCATCACTCTGCATAGTTCAAGATATTATCTAATATTTTCAATATCCTTGAATGGAATCCAATTATTGAAATCCTCATTGTAACCCTTCCATTTAATCAACGCTTGTTTCTTTTTGTAATCACGTCGTATTACTTTTTCAATCCTGAATAGTTTTTGCTTTGCTTTTATCATTTCTAATTCATAAAAGCTTCCGTCAATATTTTCATTGTTTAAACTTTTATTTTGTATGTCACAGGATTTGTGATTTGAATTTCATCAACAACAAATATTTCTTCAGTCCAATTCGGGGTATAACCTTTCTCAAACGTTCTTTTATATTTGCTGATTCTAACATTATCACCTATTTTAAACTTTGGTTTAATTTGATTACTTCTCATTTTTCCATACAAGTTAAAATACACCGTTCCTTTATTTTCCTCATCACTAGCTTAAGTCGATGTTTTGTATTATTATACTTATCAACCATTTCTTGTAACACGTCTAAATATGTGTTTGTATTGTTTGCTGTGAAATATTTCCCTCATCCTCTCTTTTAATGTTCTGTTAAATCGTTCAATTACTACAGCTTTTCCGAAATTAAAAGTGTGATACATTTTGATATTATTATCATCAAGAAATTGCTTAAACGTCTTGTTGTAAAATTCCACACCTTGATCAACCCACAACAATTTACACTGTCTTCCTGTACTGATTATCTGTTGAAACGCTTTAGTAATTTCTAAACCAGTTTTATTTGGAACGGGTACAGCCCAGGCAAATTTACTAAATAAATCAATAACAGTAACCTAAAGCAAGTATTTAGTACCTTTATTATACTTTGAAAACGATTGCATATCAACCAAGTCAGCAGACCATATTTGATCAATTTCATTAACAATCACACGGCGTTGAGTGAACTTTCTTCGTATGGGTTTATGCAGTTCATCTGCTAACTTGTCAGTCCATTTTAACGCCTTTTCTCGTTTTTTGGCTCTCCAAGACCAAGTTTATATTTTGCACTAATAACTGGTTTTACTATCAAATTCTAAGCAATATTTTCTCCAATAGTTTTAGACTTACTAGATTTCAAACCAGTAAGCATGTTTGTATCGCACATTGATTTATTAGTAGGATTTTCATCATAACAAATATCATGATCTTTGCAAACAGCATCTAACTCATTTACCGGCTCTCCGCTATCAAGCGGATTAACCGGACCGCAATATTTATAACCAGGAAGTGTTAGCCCTTTTTTGGGTAGCAAATGGAGCAAAGCTTTATCAATATCAATATTTCCACCTTCTGTGTTTTTAACAAACTGTGTTTTAGTAATACCGCAAGATGCACAAGTTGCTCTTAACATTTTTCTACCATTTATTGCTAAAACATACTTAGGATCAACATTTTCAGTAATCTTTTTTTCTTTTATACAATAGCTCATATAGAATATGATTAGATTAAACTTCATTTACAAAATATGATTTTATAATGTTTTCATTTTCTATTGGTTTGTATGGTTTTAATAATTTGTAAAGAATATCGTACACACTATTTCCCTCTTGCAACTTTTTGACAAAGTACAAACAGAAAAATCCGCACAGGACACTTGTTTTATCTTGATATTGGATGGTGTTGTATTTAATATCCGGTATGTAAGTTAAAACTTCTTTTGGTGGGCTTAGACCAAACGGATCGAAGTAATACTTATCATAGTAACAAGTCCAGTGTGTACCAGGTCCAATATAATCATCAAGTTTAATAATACCACATTCTTGTTTATTTTGTTTTGTCGGTAATTTGTTCTTGCTAAACACTCCCCTGAATTTCTGTATACCTAACCGCTTAACCCACTTTATTAAGTCTAAGTTAGAGATAGGCTCGTTTTTGAAAATTAACTTTTTTTTATGAATGGGATACTTCTGTACGGTCTAATTTGTGAGTCTACTTGCAAACCTTTTCCACGATCAACTCTCAGTCCTTTTCCTTTTCTACCTACATGCAAACCTTTTCCAGTTAAACCACTAATAAGAGATCCAATCAACGGAATTCCTAATGATGCAAGCATTCCAAGAAATCCTCCATTTTGTTGTTGCTGCTTTGTCAGTTTTATAGGACAACAACCTTTAGACTTTATCATCTTGTTTCTTTGCGCAAGTGTTAATTTATTCGATCCAAGAAGTGCTTGCTTTTTGCCACTAGGAATAGTTACCATCCCATTTCCAAATAGTTTGTCAATTCCAGTACTTGCTAAGCCACTTAATGCTCATGTTGCTAGCGGTGCTAATACTTTTGGAACACATTTTGCAACTGTTGGTAATATTGTTTTAGTTAACAAACCAGCTAATGCACCTAAAAAGCCTCCATTCTTGGACTGAGATCTCATTTGCGATTTTGATATATTTATGTCTAATCCCTGCCCGCCAGATTTAGCCTTGTTAATATTGTTAATCTGGGTAGCTGTCAGTAGCAAAGGAAAGTTTCCAGTTAGTTGGTTATTTTTTAACCTGAGCGTTAATTCACTTTTGTTTTCATATGCTTTTGCCAGACTTCGTTTCTGGCCATCTGATAAATTTACTGAATAATTTACGTAAGTCATATATATTATAAGTTAGTTTAAACTATTACCAATTCATTTCGGACAGTATCAATAACTACATTTTCCTCATGGAGAACCCGTGCATAAACTATATATGGAGCAGCAGGAGGTATATTTAGACTATATCTCAAAGTTAGTTCTTTTGGATCAATACTGACTTCATCACCTTTATAACTCAAATCAAAATGTATCATTCCAAAAAGAGTTTTAAAATTACCCACGTTTAGTAAAGTTCCAGTGTTTTTATCATTTTGCTTGTGAGAATAATTAATAGCATCTCTGAATATTCTTACGATATTATCAAGGCTGTATTCAGTTTCTGGATAATAAACTCCACTTCCGACTTCCAATTTAGCTGATTGTAAATAGCAATTAGTATTAGCAGCATTTACCTTAACCGTATCCAAAAGATGAGGATTTTGTGTTTGGGAAGAACTCTTGTCTGACCTTTGCAGATAAACAAAAACGTGTTTTGGATTTTTAACACCACCTACTATTCTAAATACGGTAGCGGTCGCTTGGCTGCTTCCGCTTTCTTGTATCATTTCACGGAGGTAGGACCATTCTGTTGATGCCATATGATTTGCCATTACGTAACTTAAACCATCTGAGTTAAATATCATTTTAGGCATCCACAAAACTTATTTATTAATAACTACTCTACCATCATCGCCACCAGCTTTGACAATTAGCACATTATCATCTGTTAGTTGCAAGTTGATTTGAATCTGACCAGGAGGAAGCATGTTTGTTTCCAAACCTTCAAAGAAGGAATATTTGCTTAATGGAATTATAGAATCAACTTTTCGATTAGCTATGATTAAAGAATGGCGAGCCGAAAAACCTGGATTATAACCAGCTTGATCATTTCGAGATTCTGCCACAGCCGTATTATCCAAATAAAAGTATTCGTTTGTTCCGTTTGTTTTTGCATAATCGTCAGAAATTTCAAGCACATTTTTGACATTAACAAATCTGTGAAGATTATTTCCATCATAAACTGTTTTTCCATTTTGCTTTACTTGTATTTGATTAATCAGCGAAGCTGCATCGTTAATTAAAGCAATTTCATCGGCGGCTGAGAAAGCGGCTCCATCAGCAAGTTTATTTACTTGAAAACTGATTTCAAAATATGCGTAATACCAATCAAAGTAAGAACTTCTATCATTTATTGTAAACTGATAACCACTTTTCTTTTGTCTGGTATTATTTCCTGGTTCTGTTATAGGAGTATCTAACTGAATAGGTACATGTTCATATCTAGTATTATATTGATTACTTCGAAACATCTATATATACTAGTAATTAGATTATTTTTTATTAATTAATCGATTAATTCTTGCATGAATTCCTCTTCCGGATAGTAATCTGTTAATTTTTGTATTTACATCTTCTTCAATTACATTATCAGCCGCAACTTTAGCTGCATCTTTTGTGGCAGCCTTTGTAAGTTCTTTTAAAATCATCTCACCTTTTGGTTTACTAAGTTTAATAACTGAAATTAATTTATCAGCAGCCATTTTTCCTATTTCGTCTCCAAGGTTTTTAGAACCACTTTCTAAGATTTGTTTTCCGGCAGTTTCTAATGCCTTTTTGCCTGCTGTTTTCACAGACTCGCTGAATTTCTTTGATCCAACTTTTGAAAAAATGTCAAATATGCCAGCTCCGGTTAATCGGTCAACTTGAGTATATGTTCCCGTGCTCGTGTCATAAACTTTTTTTAAACGTGCCATATAACTAATGTTACATTAATTCCTTCAAAACAAATCGAAATGATGTGTGGACACCATTAAGATTAATAATCTTACCAGAGAAATCGGTAATGTAAATATTAATACTGTTAATGATCGTTTTGTTTACCTCACAGAACCTGACTCTTATCGGTTCATCTTTAAAAGGATATGATCTCGTAAGATATGATTTCATAAATGACATCCCCGTATGATCCATCAACAATAGAATTACTTATCAAATCACAGTGGATATACAATGTATCGATAGAGTTTGCTATGTTTGGTGTCACAGTTCCAAATTTAGTTTCTCTAATAACTGCATCTTTGTCAAACCCGATTGAGGTGTGAAAGTTTGTTTCTCTTAAATCACGCATGAAATTATTATGAATGGTAACCAAACATTTGAAACTTGATAAATCAAACTCAATTCTTATCGGGACAGGTGAGTCATCAGTTAAATCACCGTTTACAGTCAATGTTTCTTTTATGTAATTATCGATATCAGCATAACTGTAATTTCCGTTTGTAAAAATAATACTTTTCCAATCTGTTCCATTGTGATACCTTATCACTTTGTTATTAAAATCTTCACTAATATTATACCACGAGTAAGTCATAGAATTAGTCTTATCAAGTCCAATACCATACTGTTTGTTCTTACCTAATATTAATGGTCTGTCAAATACAGTTGTAAAATTACTCGGTGTATTTGAGCTATTAATTATTGACGCTTTCTCTGATGATTATACAATCTTTTGTTCCATTATACATATTAGTAGATAAAATTAATCACTTAAATAAAACAGTTTAAAACTTGAATTTTCAAAATTGAAAACTTGTGTAGTGCCACGTTTTATTCTCGGAGAGATGGTTCAATATTGATACCCGGAAGATATACTTCAGATGTTTCTTTTAGTATTCGTTTACCATTTTCTATTTTTGGTTGAACATGCGGCTCATCAGCACCTTTATTAAACAAACTAAACCATTATATACCAATGTCTTATGTGCACGTATATGTAAGGTCTGCTTCAACTACATAACGCCCTGGTTTTACAATTATCATGCCAGCGGAACGTTTACCATCACTGGGAAATTTTGTAGCATATTCTTCACTTTTTATAAGTGGATTGGTTACAAAAGTAAATACCTCGAGAAAAGTATCACGTTTGGTTCTTTCGAGTGGTTTTCGTGTCGGGTACAACGCATAACCAACGCTGTCTTTTATAATACTAATTCCGTCTATTGTAGCTTCAAGAATTAGAATCCGACTTAAATAGTCTACTTTTACTTTCAACTCATCAATTATACCAAGAATTGCGGTGTGTCGACTACCAGACTTTTGATTAAATTGTTTCAAAAAAGCTATTTCATGATCAAAAGCTGTGTTTCTTTTTTCCTGAGCAGTTTTTAATTGCTTTGAAGCGTCATCAATAGCAGTCTCAAATTTATCAGTGTCGACCAGTTTGTTCAGAGCAGTCTCCAGCGACTTACCGTCAACCATTTTCTTTTTGATGTCTTCAAATTCTTTACTGATATCAGCAACGTTGGTGTTTATCTGCTCATTTAATATTTTAATTTGAGTTATTTCAGTAGTAAAAGCAGTTCTCATTTGTTTTGAAGCATCAGTAATAGCAGCTTCTAGTTCATTGTTATCTACCATAAGTTTATTGACTTCTCCGATCCGTGTATTACTATTTTGAACACCAGCTCTTATTTGTTCACTTAATTTCTTGTAGTTTTCACTATCTTTCAATCCATCTTTTTTTTTCTAACTCTTTCAAAGCATCACTCAAAAAATGTATTTCATCTTCCAATCCGTTTTGAATTTCAAGCATTTTCTCGCGGTTTGCTTGTAACTTTGTTTGTATCAGACTTAGTTTATCTTCAACACCTGTTGTCAAATTTTTTATCATGTCTGGTATTTTATCAATATTATAATCACGTATGATTTTTGCTACTCTTCTTTGAGTAAATTGCTTTGTTGCTACATCATCTGCTTTTTCTGGATTACCAACATTGGTGATTTTATTTTTATTCATGTTCAGATCACTTCTCAAAACATTTTCCTGGTTTCTACCCTTGTGCAGATAATTAACCAAATGTTTTTGTTTTACATACTCAGACAGCATAATACCAAAGTTTGTAATATTAACACTGCCAGTAGTAACTTCCTCGCCAAGATCATTAAAAAGCCCCTGTCACAGGATGACCTTAGTGGTTGGGCTAACTCAGGAAAGAATCAATGACGGTGAATGCATTTACATAAATTTAATGCAACTTTTAAAATATGTTTAATATATATACAATTATCTAAAAAAACAAGCGAATACACAAATGAACTATGAAAAGAATGTTCTCCTGAACGTTTAAGACGTTCTTAGTATTGTTATAAATACTGAATGTCTAAGACACTAAAGTGTTGTTAAAGCTATAACAATGTTGATCTAGCGCGATAACTGTGATGCGCGAGAGCTCATGAAGATGATGATGCGCGAATTCAATGGATGATTGTCATCAAATGCCTTCTGTAAGGGTTGATGACGCGATGCAATGATAGTTAATCTCCACTGAGATTGTGAAAGATATTCCTCCAGTGAGGACTGGTAACGGGCCCACCTTGTGTCCCGGGGGTTGTCGTTAGTAAAACCTGGCTGCGCAGGTACGGGGACCGTCTCCACCGCTTGTAACGTTATTCGTGGAAGCTTAGCTCCACTCCTGGATATCCAAACCTAGATGGCTTACTCCAACCCTGGATGGCTTATATCCTGGATGGCTTATATCCTGGATCCTTATATCCTGGATGGCTTATATCCTGGATGGCTTAGGCTGTAATTATACATACGTTTTAGATGTCGGTTGACAAACATAACAATCTTGCATAATTACCATTACCCAAACAAATCATTATTCGATCAATATATGTAAGCTGTACTAATGATGAGTAGCAATGTATACATATTCTACAACGCCATGTATACGCTATGTACGTCGCTGTTAATCAATGCCCCTAATACATGTAATATAAACATGATCAAATTACTCATATATTACACTCACTGAGTTATGCATGCACGCATTTATTCTTGTCACTCATCTCATTGTTAACTAATGTTGACAATCGTGTATTACAATCACCGAGTTATACGCCAACGTTAACTAATGCACCTAATATCCACTGTTATCAAATTAATATTGTTTTACAATTAATGATCAATTACAATAATTACATCTAATAAAGTAACTTCAAAATCATATGCTAGTCTAAAGTTATGTTTGAGAAACATCAATGCTAACCGGATGTCGTAACCGCCAAACAAGATGGCGCCGCCCACTGAATACAAATATACGATAAAAGTTTGATAAAACTACTAACCACATGTTGCCTGTGAAATTTGCCGTCCAATCTCTGTTCCAACAAAGTACTATCGATTATCCCGGCGATAGCTAGAAGACAATGGGTTTTATAGCAAACATTACGCCCAAATCATTATTTCCCCCGTTCAGTCCGTGACAAACGTGGCTAAATCTACAGTATTGAATCTACACGACAGGCCCCTTATACAATTTTGCCGTTTAAGGAAAATATACCTATACGTTTACATGCATTAGCACAAAACTAAACTTATGACACGGCCTCTCTGGCGGCCACTTAAAATGTGCACGCTTTTACGTGTTACATGAATAGATCATGAATATTGTGAAATTGTTTCAACTCGAACAATAGATTTTGGGTGTAACCGATACAAGAGCTATATACGACCAGTACGCTCTACCCGTGACATTTTGTGACAACATCTCCCCACTTAAAGAAAGTGCTACACTTTTAAAATTCAACAAAATGATAATTAATAATGATAGTTAAGAAACTATTAATTCTTTTGAGCAAATGAGCGACAAAACGTACAAGCTGATCGCTCAATCGCTTGAGTATGTTAACTATTACTACTGCAGTTATAACCTAACTATAATATGTAATTACAATTTCAACACTATTCTACAATTGTACACTACCCTGTCGTAACATATACTACTATTGTACAATACACTGCAATACACTATTGTATTAAACCGGTCATTATGTGCGGCGACTTAAATAGTCTGCCCCAATATTGTCCTTTCCACGGTCTATTACACCGACTTTACGGTTACTAATAACACTACTTCCCGTCACTACAAGAACTCCAACTTTACACATCGCATCCATCGCATTACCAGTATACTGTTTGCGAAATGGAGTAGGGTCTCTCGTTTCCCTAATCGGCTTTGCTAAAGTGTGCTTAAAGCTACACTGCACTACATCTGTTGGTCTCGACTTATCGGACCGAACAGTACTACACTCAGAGTCTAAACGACTTACCTCTCGTTTCTCTGCTACACTAAGCATGCCCAATATGTCTACATCGGCTGCTGTTTCCTTACCTACACTAGTGGGAGAATATGTGGGACTAGTGTCCTCACTACTGTCTTCCTCACTATCCTCAATAACTGCAACATTAACTACGGTTAACACCCCTTGTTGCACATTATCGGTTCTACTTATATACTCTTTCAGCATATTCGCATGAAAGGTCTTTAACTTTCCGTTTATCTCGATACGGTAATCCATAGTGTTCACTATCCCTCTAACGTAAAACGGACCTTTCCATTGTAATAACAACTTGTTATTGTCGGTCGGGAGTAACAGTAACACCTGGTCATCTATCTTAAACTTCCTAGCTCTAGCTTTCTGGTCATAGTAGCGTTTATACTTGGTACTTGCCTTAACTAACTGACTTTGAGCTATCTTACAAGTCTCCTCTAGTTTCTCCTTCAGATCTAAAACATACTGATATGTAGTCTTAACCTCATCACTATCTACTTCACCTGCCCACATCTCTCTAAGAATCCTCATGGGACCTCTAACTGACCTACCGTACAATAACTCAAACGGAGAGAATCCTAAACTCTCTTGTGGTACCTCTCTAAATGCAAACAATAAAGCATTGAGATACTTGTCCCAATCTTTGGGTCTCTCGGTACACATACGCCGTAACATTTGCTTTAACGTCCCGTTAAATCGTTCGACTAACCCGTTACACATAGGGTGATATGGTGTTGTCATGATTTGACGCAAAGACAATAACCTGCTTACTTCAGCCATAAGTTCTGACGTAAACTGTGACCCACAATCAGTCAGCATTTCCTCTGGTACACCTAGCCTACTGAACATATCAACTAATGCCTCAGCTACTCTCTCAGTTTCAATTGAGGGCAATGCTACTGCCTCCGGATACCTAGTTGCATAGTCTACCATGGTTAAAATGTACCTATTTTTCCTATCCGACACTGGAAAAATTGGTCCAACTATGTCTACGGCTACCCGCTTAAATGGTGTATCTATCAGTGGCATCTGACCTAAATGTACTTTGGTCACTCGACCTTTTGGTACTGTCCTTTGGCATACATCGCAGGACCTACAATACCTAGTTACATCTCCACTAACGCCTGGCCAATAAAATTCTGCCAATACTCTATCTGACGTTTTCTTTACGCCTAAATGACCTCCCATAATCGACTCATGAGCTACCTTAAGCACTGTCGTTCTATACTGGGTAGGTACCACTAATTGGTGAAACTGTCTACTACCACTATCTTCAAATTCTCTGTACAATAACCTATTCTTATGTACAAACTTACAACTACCGGACCCTTTACACTTCTTCACTACACCGTCCTTGGCCTTCACTTTACAAGGACCTAATGACTCGTCTTGAGTTTGTGCTTCTATAAACTCCGCTTTAGATATGTCACCTACGGCTGCAGGAACCTTTAATTTTCTATAAGCCTGAGCTTGCTTCTGAACCTGCGCTCTAGTCTCTACGGCATTACTTATGCTACTTCTAAAATCGGACATTACCGGAAGTGCTGAACCATCTATGTTCCCTATCGTTAAATCATACATCGGGTCATCCATACATAGTGCCTCTGTAGTCCCTTTAAAGAAAGGTGTATCTACATCTATTCTCGCTATTGGCACGTGCTCTACCGACTTATTTAACAACATACACGGTGACTGTTTACCTACCAACTGGTCATCCGTAACTAAACTACGCCTAACTACCACACCTGTACAACCTGTATCCCTCATTACAATTACGTCCGTGCCGTTCACTCTACCATCTGCCGTTGGAAGATTTGCATACGGAAAGAGACATGTTCCGATCTTCGCCATTACACCATCCGATTTAACACAACAGCTACTACTCTCGGTTTTAATAACCGGACTATTACTACCTCTGCCTCTACCTCTACCTCGGTTTTGACCACCTCTACCTCTACCGAAATTCCATGGGTTGTTAAAACCTTGGTTCTGATTCCCTACATTGTTGTCCACTCTACTATTTTCACTGAAATTGTCTACGACAGCGGACACTTTCACCGCTTTCCTACACTCATGTGAAGCATGATTCCCATTACAGTGACGACAACGAATAAAAGGTCTACCTATGTTACCACTATTGCTACCTCCTCTAGCACCCATCGAACTACCACCACCTCTATAGTTTCCACTCTGGCCTTTCTGTTTATGATCGTCCCCTTGCCTATCTCTAAAAGTTCTGTCTTTCGACACTACATTATGAGCTCCACCTCTAGCCTCGGCAAACTGATCTGCTTGTGTTGCCATTTCTCCTACACTAGTAAGTTTTCTTTCTTTAAGAAATAAGAACAGATCTCTACTACAAACATTGAATAGCTGGTCACGCAACAAGAAATCTATGAGGCCCTGATAAGTCTGCGCTACCTTCCCTAACTCTAACCACCTATCTAAGTAATTTCTAGATCTACTAATGAACTGAATAAATGACTCGCCTTTCTCAGGCAAGCAAGCTCTAAACCGCTTTCTAAAACCTTCTTCAGTTAACTCAAATCTCTTTAAAAGAGCATCCTTTAACTTGTCATAGTCAAGAGCATCTAAACTAGGTAATCTAGAAAATACATCTAAGGCCTTGCCTCTCAATAACGCACTTAAATGAACTGCCCACTTATCTTTGGTCCATTCCTGTAACTCAGCATAACGCTCGAACCGTAACAAGTAACTGTCCATGTTATCTTTGTCAGCATCAAAGTATGGTAACTTCGAACCTTTTAACTTCCCAGAATAACTATCTTTCCCTTCAGTTTTACTTTCCTTACTATGTGTCTTAGCTGCTTCCAACTCTAAAGCTAACTTATGATCAAACTCTTTTTGCTCCCTTTCCATTATCATCTTAGCCTTAGCTAGTCTACCATCTGTTTCGAACCTCTCATGTTCTAACTCTTGCTTCTCCCTTACTATTCTACTTTCTAATTCTAACTTCTCTTTTGCTAACCTATCTTCTAATTCTAACTTCTCTGTGGCTAGTCTACTTTCGAATGCTAACCTATCTTTCTCAGCATCTAGCTTCTCTTTAGCTAACCTATCTTCTAATTCTAACTTCTCTGTGGCTAGTCTACTTTCGAATGCTAACCTATCTTTCTCAGCATCTAGCTTCTCTTTAGCTAATCTACCTTCTAATTCTAGCTTATCTTTAACTAGTATACTTTCTTCATTTCTTTCCTGCTTTGCTAATTCTCTTTCCTTAAGTCTAAATTCCCTTTCCCTAGCCTGTTCGTCTTTAACAAAGTTTCTAAGCTCCTCTCCAGCATACCCTAACTCCTTTCCCATTTCCGTAAGATCCTTTATGGACGTCATGTCTATGGACATTGTGGACTACTAACTACAATAATTACAATACACACGTCACTAATAATTCTACTCACTTAACTACTAATGGTAAGTCACTGTGTCCTCAGTAAATACCTGGGCATCATCATCGGACAAGTTACATACACATTTGTACTAGCGCTAACTACTAACGATTATGTGTAGATAGTATCTAGCTTCCACAAAACATATGCACTACATAAAATATCTTAATTTGATATTGGACATAAACCTTAAACAATCATCGAAATGTGTATAACATGTACATGTATATTTACTTCTCCCATCAATATAAGTATACTCGAGTGTCACAACATGAGTAGAACGTCTTGTTCGCCAACCTAATTGGATACTATATGTATATCAAGGGAGGTAAAAACAAACACCCAAATTATTGAGCAAAAGTGCCTCAGACCCACTCGTGTAGACCACTGCGACCTCGCGCCAAGGAAAGAACGGACAAAACAACAGTTTGGACTCACCCTACCCTTGTCGTGTCTTGACTTGTCTTCCAAGCTGTGGCCGTGATCGTCGACAGTCGCCTTGATGGATCAGAGGGTGGTACACAATTCTAAAATAATAAGTAGAGATTTAGTATATCATAATAAAGATCACTTATTGATTCTTTCCCTCCGTAGTCGCCCAGTATCCCACTTCTGACACCAGTTGTCACAGGATGACCTTAGTGGTTGGGCTAACTCAGGAAAGAATCAATGACGGTGAATGCATTTACATAAATTTAATGCAACTTTTAAAATATGTTTAATATATATACAATTATCTAAAAAAACAAGCGAATACACAAATGAACTATGAAAAGAATGTTCTCCTGAACGTTTAAGACGTTCTTAGTATTGTTATAAATACTGAATGTCTAAGACACTAAAGTGTTGTTAAAGCTATAACAATGTTGATCTAGCGCGATAACTGTGATGCGCGAGAGCTCATGAAGATGATGATGCGCGAATTCAATGGATGATTGTCATCAAATGCCTTCTGTAAGGGTTGATGACGCGATGCAATGATAGTTAATCTCCACTGAGATTGTGAAAGATATTCCTCCAGTGAGGACTGGTAACGGGCCCACCTTGTGTCCCGGGGGTTGTCGTTAGTAAAACCTGGCTGCGCAGGTACGGGGACCGTCTCCACCGCTTGTAACGTTATTCGTGGAAGCTTAGCTCCACTCCTGGATATCCAAACCTAGATGGCTTACTCCAACCCTGGATGGCTTATATCCTGGATGGCTTATATCCTGGATCCTTATATCCTGGATGGCTTATATCCTGGATGGCTTAGGCTGTAATTATACATACGTTTTAGATGTCGGTTGACAAACATAACAATCTTGCATAATTACCATTACCCAAACAAATCATTATTCGATCAATATATGTAAGCTGTACTAATGATGAGTAGCAATGTATACATATTCTACAACGCCATGTATACGCTATGTACGTCGCTGTTAATCAATGCCCCTAATACATGTAATATAAACATGATCAAATTACTCATATATTACACTCACTGAGTTATGCATGCACGCATTTATTCTTGTCACTCATCTCATTGTTAACTAATGTTGACAATCGTGTATTACAATCACCGAGTTATACGCCAACGTTAACTAATGCACCTAATATCCACTGTTATCAAATTAATATTGTTTTACAATTAATGATCAATTACAATAATTACATCTAATAAAGTAACTTCAAAATCATATGCTAGTCTAAAGTTATGTTTGAGAAACATCAATGCTAACCGGATGTCGTAACCGCCAAACAAGATGGCGCCGCCCACTGAATACAAATATACGATAAAAGTTTGATAAAACTACTAACCACATGTTGCCTGTGAAATTTGCCGTCCAATCTCTGTTCCAACAAAGTACTATCGATTATCCCGGCGATAGCTAGAAGACAATGGGTTTTATAGCAAACATTACGCCCAAATCATTATTTCCCCCGTTCAGTCCGTGACAAACGTGGCTAAATCTACAGTATTGAATCTACACGACAGGCCCCTTATACAATTTTGCCGTTTAAGGAAAATATACCTATACGTTTACATGCATTAGCACAAAACTAAACTTATGACACGGCCTCTCTGGCGGCCACTTAAAATGTGCACGCTTTTACGTGTTACATGAATAGATCATGAATATTGTGAAATTGTTTCAACTCGAACAATAGATTTTGGGTGTAACCGATACAAGAGCTATATACGACCAGTACGCTCTACCCGTGACATTTTGTGACAACATCTCCCCACTTAAAGAAAGTGCTACACTTTTAAAATTCAACAAAATGATAATTAATAATGATAGTTAAGAAACTATTAATTCTTTTGAGCAAATGAGCGACAAAACGTACAAGCTGATCGCTCAATCGCTTGAGTATGTTAACTATTACTACTGCAGTTATAACCTAACTATAATATGTAATTACAATTTCAACACTATTCTACAATTGTACACTACCCTGTCGTAACATATACTACTATTGTACAATACACTGCAATACACTATTGTATTAAACCGGTCATTATGTGCGGCGACTTAAATAGTCTGCCCCAATATTGTCCTTTCCACGGTCTATTACACCGACTTTACGGTTACTAATAACACTACTTCCCGTCACTACAAGAACTCCAACTTTACACATCGCATCCATCGCATTACCAGTATACTGTTTGCGAAATGGAGTAGGGTCTCTCGTTTCCCTAATCGGCTTTGCTAAAGTGTGCTTAAAGCTACACTGCACTACATCTGTTGGTCTCGACTTATCGGACCGAACAGTACTACACTCAGAGTCTAAACGACTTACCTCTCGTTTCTCTGCTACACTAAGCATGCCCAATATGTCTACATCGGCTGCTGTTTCCTTACCTACACTAGTGGGAGAATATGTGGGACTAGTGTCCTCACTACTGTCTTCCTCACTATCCTCAATAACTGCAACATTAACTACGGTTAACACCCCTTGTTGCACATTATCGGTTCTACTTATATACTCTTTCAGCATATTCGCATGAAAGGTCTTTAACTTTCCGTTTATCTCGATACGGTAATCCATAGTGTTCACTATCCCTCTAACGTAAAACGGACCTTTCCATTGTAATAACAACTTGTTATTGTCGGTCGGGAGTAACAGTAACACCTGGTCATCTATCTTAAACTTCCTAGCTCTAGCTTTCTGGTCATAGTAGCGTTTATACTTGGTACTTGCCTTAACTAACTGACTTTGAGCTATCTTACAAGTCTCCTCTAGTTTCTCCTTCAGATCTAAAACATACTGATATGTAGTCTTAACCTCATCACTATCTACTTCACCTGCCCACATCTCTCTAAGAATCCTCATGGGACCTCTAACTGACCTACCGTACAATAACTCAAACGGAGAGAATCCTAAACTCTCTTGTGGTACCTCTCTAAATGCAAACAATAAAGCATTGAGATACTTGTCCCAATCTTTGGGTCTCTCGGTACACATACGCCGTAACATTTGCTTTAACGTCCCGTTAAATCGTTCGACTAACCCGTTACACATAGGGTGATATGGTGTTGTCATGATTTGACGCAAAGACAATAACCTGCTTACTTCAGCCATAAGTTCTGACGTAAACTGTGACCCACAATCAGTCAGCATTTCCTCTGGTACACCTAGCCTACTGAACATATCAACTAATGCCTCAGCTACTCTCTCAGTTTCAATTGAGGGCAATGCTACTGCCTCCGGATACCTAGTTGCATAGTCTACCATGGTTAAAATGTACCTATTTTTCCTATCCGACACTGGAAAAATTGGTCCAACTATGTCTACGGCTACCCGCTTAAATGGTGTATCTATCAGTGGCATCTGACCTAAATGTACTTTGGTCACTCGACCTTTTGGTACTGTCCTTTGGCATACATCGCAGGACCTACAATACCTAGTTACATCTCCACTAACGCCTGGCCAATAAAATTCTGCCAATACTCTATCTGACGTTTTCTTTACGCCTAAATGACCTCCCATAATCGACTCATGAGCTACCTTAAGCACTGTCGTTCTATACTGGGTAGGTACCACTAATTGGTGAAACTGTCTACTACCACTATCTTCAAATTCTCTGTACAATAACCTATTCTTATGTACAAACTTACAACTACCGGACCCTTTACACTTCTTCACTACACCGTCCTTGGCCTTCACTTTACAAGGACCTAATGACTCGTCTTGAGTTTGTGCTTCTATAAACTCCGCTTTAGATATGTCACCTACGGCTGCAGGAACCTTTAATTTTCTATAAGCCTGAGCTTGCTTCTGAACCTGCGCTCTAGTCTCTACGGCATTACTTATGCTACTTCTAAAATCGGACATTACCGGAAGTGCTGAACCATCTATGTTCCCTATCGTTAAATCATACATCGGGTCATCCATACATAGTGCCTCTGTAGTCCCTTTAAAGAAAGGTGTATCTACATCTATTCTCGCTATTGGCACGTGCTCTACCGACTTATTTAACAACATACACGGTGACTGTTTACCTACCAACTGGTCATCCGTAACTAAACTACGCCTAACTACCACACCTGTACAACCTGTATCCCTCATTACAATTACGTCCGTGCCGTTCACTCTACCATCTGCCGTTGGAAGATTTGCATACGGAAAGAGACATGTTCCGATCTTCGCCATTACACCATCCGATTTAACACAACAGCTACTACTCTCGGTTTTAATAACCGGACTATTACTACCTCTGCCTCTACCTCTACCTCGGTTTTGACCACCTCTACCTCTACCGAAATTCCATGGGTTGTTAAAACCTTGGTTCTGATTCCCTACATTGTTGTCCACTCTACTATTTTCACTGAAATTGTCTACGACAGCGGACACTTTCACCGCTTTCCTACACTCATGTGAAGCATGATTCCCATTACAGTGACGACAACGAATAAAAGGTCTACCTATGTTACCACTATTGCTACCTCCTCTAGCACCCATCGAACTACCACCACCTCTATAGTTTCCACTCTGGCCTTTCTGTTTATGATCGTCCCCTTGCCTATCTCTAAAAGTTCTGTCTTTCGACACTACATTATGAGCTCCACCTCTAGCCTCGGCAAACTGATCTGCTTGTGTTGCCATTTCTCCTACACTAGTAAGTTTTCTTTCTTTAAGAAATAAGAACAGATCTCTACTACAAACATTGAATAGCTGGTCACGCAACAAGAAATCTATGAGGCCCTGATAAGTCTGCGCTACCTTCCCTAACTCTAACCACCTATCTAAGTAATTTCTAGATCTACTAATGAACTGAATAAATGACTCGCCTTTCTCAGGCAAGCAAGCTCTAAACCGCTTTCTAAAACCTTCTTCAGTTAACTCAAATCTCTTTAAAAGAGCATCCTTTAACTTGTCATAGTCAAGAGCATCTAAACTAGGTAATCTAGAAAATACATCTAAGGCCTTGCCTCTCAATAACGCACTTAAATGAACTGCCCACTTATCTTTGGTCCATTCCTGTAACTCAGCATAACGCTCGAACCGTAACAAGTAACTGTCCATGTTATCTTTGTCAGCATCAAAGTATGGTAACTTCGAACCTTTTAACTTCCCAGAATAACTATCTTTCCCTTCAGTTTTACTTTCCTTACTATGTGTCTTAGCTGCTTCCAACTCTAAAGCTAACTTATGATCAAACTCTTTTTGCTCCCTTTCCATTATCATCTTAGCCTTAGCTAGTCTACCATCTGTTTCGAACCTCTCATGTTCTAACTCTTGCTTCTCCCTTACTATTCTACTTTCTAATTCTAACTTCTCTTTTGCTAACCTATCTTCTAATTCTAACTTCTCTGTGGCTAGTCTACTTTCGAATGCTAACCTATCTTTCTCAGCATCTAGCTTCTCTTTAGCTAACCTATCTTCTAATTCTAACTTCTCTGTGGCTAGTCTACTTTCGAATGCTAACCTATCTTTCTCAGCATCTAGCTTCTCTTTAGCTAATCTACCTTCTAATTCTAGCTTATCTTTAACTAGTATACTTTCTTCATTTCTTTCCTGCTTTGCTAATTCTCTTTCCTTAAGTCTAAATTCCCTTTCCCTAGCCTGTTCGTCTTTAACAAAGTTTCTAAGCTCCTCTCCAGCATACCCTAACTCCTTTCCCATTTCCGTAAGATCCTTTATGGACGTCATGTCTATGGACATTGTGGACTACTAACTACAATAATTACAATACACACGTCACTAATAATTCTACTCACTTAACTACTAATGGTAAGTCACTGTGTCCTCAGTAAATACCTGGGCATCATCATCGGACAAGTTACATACACATTTGTACTAGCGCTAACTACTAACGATTATGTGTAGATAGTATCTAGCTTCCACAAAACATATGCACTACATAAAATATCTTAATTTGATATTGGACATAAACCTTAAACAATCATCGAAATGTGTATAACATGTACATGTATATTTACTTCTCCCATCAATATAAGTATACTCGAGTGTCACAACATGAGTAGAACGTCTTGTTCGCCAACCTAATTGGATACTATATGTATATCAAGGGAGGTAAAAACAAACACCCAAATTATTGAGCAAAAGTGCCTCAGACCCACTCGTGTAGACCACTGCGACCTCGCGCCAAGGAAAGAACGGACAAAACAACAGTTTGGACTCACCCTACCCTTGTCGTGTCTTGACTTGTCTTCCAAGCTGTGGCCGTGATCGTCGACAGTCGCCTTGATGGATCAGAGGGTGGTACACAATTCTAAAATAATAAGTAGAGATTTAGTATATCATAATAAAGATCACTTATTGATTCTTTCCCTCCGTAGTCGCCCAGTATCCCACTTCTGACACCAGTTGTCACAGGATGACCTTAGTGGTTGGGCTAACTCAGGAAAGAATCAATGACGGTGAATGCATTTACATAAATTTAATGCAACTTTTAAAATATGTTTAATATATATACAATTATCTAAAAAAACAAGCGAATACACAAATGAACTATGAAAAGAATGTTCTCCTGAACGTTTAAGACGTTCTTAGTATTGTTATAAATACTGAATGTCTAAGACACTAAAGTGTTGTTAAAGCTATAACAATGTTGATCTAGCGCGATAACTGTGATGCGCGAGAGCTCATGAAGATGATGATGCGCGAATTCAATGGATGATTGTCATCAAATGCCTTCTGTAAGGGTTGATGACGCGATGCAATGATAGTTAATCTCCACTGAGATTGTGAAAGATATTCCTCCAGTGAGGACTGGTAACGGGCCCACCTTGTGTCCCGGGGGTTGTCGTTAGTAAAACCTGGCTGCGCAGGTACGGGGACCGTCTCCACCGCTTGTAACGTTATTCGTGGAAGCTTAGCTCCACTCCTGGATATCCAAACCTAGATGGCTTACTCCAACCCTGGATGGCTTATATCCTGGATGGCTTATATCCTGGATCCTTATATCCTGGATGGCTTATATCCTGGATGGCTTAGGCTGTAATTATACATACGTTTTAGATGTCGGTTGACAAACATAACAATCTTGCATAATTACCATTACCCAAACAAATCATTATTCGATCAATATATGTAAGCTGTACTAATGATGAGTAGCAATGTATACATATTCTACAACGCCATGTATACGCTATGTACGTCGCTGTTAATCAATGCCCCTAATACATGTAATATAAACATGATCAAATTACTCATATATTACACTCACTGAGTTATGCATGCACGCATTTATTCTTGTCACTCATCTCATTGTTAACTAATGTTGACAATCGTGTATTACAATCACCGAGTTATACGCCAACGTTAACTAATGCACCTAATATCCACTGTTATCAAATTAATATTGTTTTACAATTAATGATCAATTACAATAATTACATCTAATAAAGTAACTTCAAAATCATATGCTAGTCTAAAGTTATGTTTGAGAAACATCAATGCTAACCGGATGTCGTAACCGCCAAACAAGATGGCGCCGCCCACTGAATACAAATATACGATAAAAGTTTGATAAAACTACTAACCACATGTTGCCTGTGAAATTTGCCGTCCAATCTCTGTTCCAACAAAGTACTATCGATTATCCCGGCGATAGCTAGAAGACAATGGGTTTTATAGCAAACATTACGCCCAAATCATTATTTCCCCCGTTCAGTCCGTGACAAACGTGGCTAAATCTACAGTATTGAATCTACACGACAGGCCCCTTATACAATTTTGCCGTTTAAGGAAAATATACCTATACGTTTACATGCATTAGCACAAAACTAAACTTATGACACGGCCTCTCTGGCGGCCACTTAAAATGTGCACGCTTTTACGTGTTACATGAATAGATCATGAATATTGTGAAATTGTTTCAACTCGAACAATAGATTTTGGGTGTAACCGATACAAGAGCTATATACGACCAGTACGCTCTACCCGTGACATTTTGTGACAGCCCCATTACATATAATATGATTGGATTAAATATCACCAGTAAAATTTCTTTTGATCAACTTCCTCGGGTGATCCGGATACAGAAAGTCGTACTGCTTGTCAGTCGCTTTTCTGTACTGCTCTTTGCTGACATCTTGTTCTTTGGAAAGCATACCCAGCTCGCGATTAACCGGAGTTGCAAAGAAGATGTAATGAGAACAGTTCAAACGAATGTCTTTGGGAGTTTTGTAATAAGATTGAGATAAATAAATTACACAACAATTTTTGTGTCTTCCCTGGATGAAATAATTAATAATATCGTTTTGATTGCGTTCGCAAACATAATCATCAAAAATGGCTATCTTCTGATTATCTGAATCTAAGGTATCCACAGGGATAACTTCATCATTTGAACATTCTAATATGTCTTCAACCGAAATTTTATTCTTTTTTGCTATCTTTTCAAGTTTTTGTGACAAAACCTGATACTTAGACTATTCCAAGTTTTTAGCAAACAAGTAAATCTTGTCGTAATAAACTAAAGGTTTCAGCAACATGTGAACTAACGTGTTTGTATTGCCAGAACCTGAATTACCACATATAAGCATTCTAAAACAACAATCTGGCATGAAGTTCCATATCTGTTTAAAATTACCGTTTTCTGTCTTCATGTCATAGTTTGGAATTCCCATTATAATAATAGTCAGATAATATTATTATCATCCAAGTATTATTATATATGTCTAAAGTGTATTGTGGAATAAAACCAATCCCTCGTGGTAAACAACTTGGAACAGAAGCAGAATGTTTTAAAGCTAATCAAGTTAGATATTACGGATTACAAAATGTTAAGATGAATATCCCAGGACCTACAAAACAAAAAGATGCAGATCATGCTGTTTGGAGACCAACAAGGAAAAATCCAGGGAGTCTATCGAAAACGGAAGAAACACCAAATATGATTTATTTGTTAGGATTAGAAGTAGAACGAAAACGCATAAATAAAAAGTTAAGCAAATCTGAATCTCCCAGTGAGATAACACGTCTGGAAAATAAGCTGGTTAAAAAACAAAATGAGGCTAAAAAAGCGCTTGCAAATATTAGACATATAAGAATTTTTTTAAAAGCAGCTAAACCCGCAGCCGAGAAAGCGGCTAAACCTGCAGTCAAGAAAGCGGCTAAACATGCAGTCAAGAAAACGGCTAAACCTCCAGTTAAGAAAGCAGTTAAACCTCCGCCTAAAAAGAAAGCAGTTAAACCTGCGGCTAAAAAGAAAACAAAATTTACTTATCTTAATTAATCTTATTTTAATCTGACTTATATTATTACATGTCGTTGTTAAAATGGAAAGAATTAGCAGATAAAAAGCGAAAAGCGAGTGAACTTGTTAAAGAATACGAGAATAAAGTTACTCAAAAAAGACTAGAAAAAGGAGCTAGTCGTGATTTATACACAGAAATATTTAAACCTGTAACTGGCGAAATAAAAAGTCAGTCAGAACAGCTAACCGAGCAGTTAGCTTCTCTTCCGAAAATAAGTCAGCAATTAGCCGCTCTTCCATCAGCAATAGGCGAGGAAGTACAAGAACATGAAGCATACCGAGGAATAACCAGTTATTTGATGAAAAACCAACTACTGGTAATCTAGATGCTGGAATCAATAAAAAAGTGATAGATTTACATGACTTACCCTTGCCGTCGAACCCTTGTAGTTGGAAATAACCAAGAACTTGCAGACATACCAGTCGAGATGTTATTGATATTATCAAACAAAATGGTCGCGATAGGACTGCAGTCACTAAACAACTAAAAAAAGAAAAGGGTGCAACCGCGAGAGATCAATACAAACAAGTTCAAAACACTTTGAAAAACGAGTTAAAAGCTTTAAAATATTATAGAAAAAGAATTGATGCAATGTTTACGCAGAGTGATGTCTTTTTAGGCACGGGATTACAACAAAAAAGAAATTCCTACAAAGTTGACAAAGATGGTCACTATGGTATGTTACAAATTGATTCACCTAATCTTGTTGGCCATCAGAAACTTATTGCCAAGCAAGGAGAAGCAGTTGTGCTAGATATGAAAGTAGATGATGATTTTATAGACTTGATAACAAAGCGTTACAATAATAAAAAAACTTATTCAAAGCTGTCTCAGAATGCTTTTAAGGAACTAACAAAACTTTCTGGTTTACCAATTCACAAAGGTTCTTCAAAGTTCAAGAAGATTTTAGGAGGTTGTGTTGATGTTGAATATTACAATAGTCCCAAAGATTTGGTTAGTGATCTGGAGTTAGTATGTGGTAGTATCGAATCAGGAAATATTAGTCCACAGATAATAAATAAAGGTATTAGCATAATCGATGAATTATAAAAAATAGGCAAAATGTCACCCAAAGAACACGAGCAACTATTTTCTAAATATCTTGATTAAATTATTGTCTAACTGTCATTATACATGGCACAAATTACTAACAAAGAATAATTAATTAATCACTTGACACGACTTGTAGCTGCATACAGACGCAGTTATAAATTGTGCGGTATTATAAACACAACATTATAAATTGTTAGTGGGATAATTGGTTGTACTGCCGTATTGACATTGGTTCCGGCAATTCCTGTTTTCATAAGATTGTAGCCATTGTGAGTGCCACAATTAAGGCAAACACGCTCGTTATCGAAAACTTCACAAGTATCGTTACAAGTTATACATGCGTAAGTACACTTGTAACACAGCTTGGCTCTGGTACAATATTTACAAAGCTTCTTTTTATTAGATGCGTAAAATAAGATGCAATCTTTGCACGTCCCAGGGGGATCAATTCAATTCAATTCAATATTTTATTCGGCATAACATTTACATGTTTATTGCCTAAACAAGGCGCAATACAATACACAATATTTCAGAGAAGAGTACAAACAAACATACATACTTCATTTAGAGAATGAATATATATATTTCAGTGGAACATTTATAATTATTACGTTCTATCAATTTTATCACATGTTATTACCATTATCAACATTGTATTTGAAAAGCATTTATATTTAAAGACTTTAGAACAATGCATAGAAACTCTGACTACCGTTACATCCATTAACCATTCATTTATCCGACTAATAAAATTTAAGTTGTTTATCCGTTTACCCATTAAATACAATTTATAATTTGCTTCAACGGACCTCACGCACTATACAAATCACTCCGCTTTACTTTGAGATCACGAGGAATTAGTGACAAATACACGTGACTATGTTACACATAACGAAAGGATATTACCACTTACGTTATCAATATTATTGTGATTATTAGTCAAGGATTAAGTCTAATTCTGATTGAATGGATGTAACGTAACCAACATGTAAGTATTTATAAGAGAACAAATCAACATCATAAATCATTTATAGAATACATGATAATAACATAGTTCTCAGATATTATATATGGCGAGGAGGCTCGAGCCTTATATAGATGCAAGTTATATGTATTTGAATTTACAAACAAATATTATATTACACGCAAATGTGTTTAGATCAGTAATATCTAAAACTCTTTAACAATATTTGCAATTCATTATATTATAATATAGAATTATATATTTAAAATATAGGCTTAAAGAAATATTATCTTATGTAATTATATAAATGGAACGTATAGAAAGGAAAATCAACAACTTTAAGAAAGATCAAACGGAACATGCAAAAGCTATTGATTTTGAAGATGCGAGTAAATTTGATGCAGAGCTTTTAATTTTTTCAAACTTTCAAGATTTGACAGAAAGAATCATAAAAATGGTAAAACGACTAAAACTGTCATGGAAAATAAAAAAAGGAGATATAAACAAACTGCGTGCTTTTTGTAAAAAACAAATTTCAGAGGCAACCAGTTGCCATCCAAAATTATACGAAGTTTCTTTTATTGCCCACTATGATGTTTTACTTGACCGAGGAATTAAAATTATTATGTATGGATAAATAAAAATAATGTAATCTATAGTATATGGGAAGTTATGCAGAAGAAGAAAGTAAACACTTTGATGAGGAAAAAACTATACTATTTGGAGTAGCTGCCCTTGAAAAGGCTCTCGTAGATAAAACAACAAAGCATATTGATGATTATAGGAAAAGTCGTATGAGACGCTTGGAAGAAGATATTGCGGCTTTTAAAAAAGATTGGACGGCCGGGCTTTTGGGAGAACCACATTTGGATAAAAGTTATAATACGTGGACGATTCATTTACAGATCAAAGACAGCAAATGACAATAAAAATCCTGGAAATCAAAGAGCTTGGTATCATTCCTAAAAACTTTTTAATTTAATATAATCTTTAATATATGAGTATTTACAGTTATGCGGAAGAGGAAAGAAAGCACTTTGAAGAGGAACAAAAGGTTTACAAAAAAGTAGCTGCTTACGAGCTGGCTCTTATAACCAATACAAATGAACTTATCAAAGAGTTTGAGACAGTTTACATGCAACGATTGTCAGATGATATTGCAGCTTTTAAAAAAGATTGGGTAATAAAAACTGAGATTGAGTGCAATGATGCTGTAAAGCTTCTAACAGATTTAGCAGAAAAAGAAATTAAGATTTTTAATGAAACACAATTAAATGTAATGTCTGAAAATGTTGAGTTGTTCAGAGATAATCTAATCAGCAATCTAGAAAAGTTTTTGAAACGTTTGTTGAAAGTTTAAAAGAAATGATTGATGCAGAAGTTTTTGATAAAGACGAGTTTATAAACTATTGCAAATATAGGATAAAAATAAAATCACTGGCAGCCAGAGGTGATCTTGAAACTGCCAATTTCGATAGATACTGCAAATATTATGTAAAAATAAGTCAGATGATAGATAATAGAGTCCTCGAGGAAAAATGCTTTCGGAGATACTTAGACATTCTTCTGGATAATGAAATAGATGCTCTCTTGGATGAGGTTACTAACGAAAACACCAATGAACATGTTTATGAGGTTACTGATGAGGATACCGATGAGGACACCGGTGAGGATACCGATGAGGACGCTGATGAGGACACCGATGAGGACGCTGATGAGGACACCGATGAGGATATCGATGAGGATATCGATGAGGATGCCGACAGGGGTGAAAATATTAAATAAAATAATGTTTTAATTAATTAATTAATTAATAGGGGCTTAAAGAAATATTCTCATGTAATATTATATAATGAGTATCCGAGAAATTGAAACATCCCCATAAAAGCATAGCAAGGTTTTTAAAGTAAATGTCAGTAATGATCCGCTCAGACAACTACAAAAAACACAATCAAGAGTTGTGAACTTTCTTAAACAAGAAGTAAGAAAAAAAGGTGGATTTAAATTAAGCGTTGATATAAAACTTACTTTTAAAAAACAAGTATCGGATGATAGAGGAGGTTTTGATTGTGTATACAAAACAGCTTACTTTGCCTCAAAGGCTGTAATACTATTAAACAGAAATATCAGCATTATACAAAGCACAGGAAGAAATTATCAATAGAATTGGAAATTTGATTCAATTGGGAAGTGGTTGGGTAATTGAATCACTAGATGCACATTACATAAATCGAGAAAAGTACAAGCCTTTGCGAGGTAGCTCGTATTTAGCATTACCAAAAGAACTGCAACATCACAAAAAAGGTTTAATAAATATAAAAAATGAAAAAGATAACGAATGCTTCAGATGGTGCCATTTGGCTTATGAATTTCCTGCCAATAATAAACCACAAAGGATAACAAAGTATAAAAAGCATATTGGAGATCTAAATTATAAAGGAATTACATTTCCTGTTACTATCAAACAAATCCCAAAAATAGAAAAACAAAACAACATTTGTTTTAACATATTTGGGTATGAAGATAATCAAGTATACCCTTTGCACATATCAAAAAATAAAGCAGAAAAAACATGTGATATGCTTTTAATCACCGAAGAAGAAAAAAATCATTACGTGTGGATAAAAGATTTTGACAGACTAATGTTTAGTCAAACAGCATACGAGGGGAGAAAATGGTTTTGTAAAACATGCCTGCAGTGCTTTAAATTAGAAAGAGTTCTGGAAAAACATAAGCCTGATTGCCTTTCACTTAATTGAAAACAAGCAATAAAAATGCCTGAGAAAGAGGAAAAGGTTAAGTTTAAAAACTATGACAGGCAGCTAATGGTTCCGTTTGTTATATATGCTGATTTTGAAGCAGTAACCGAAAGTATTTTTTCAGTATCAAACAATCCTAAAAAATCACATACAGAAGAATATCAAAAACATACTGATTGCAGTTATGGGTATAAGATTGTTTGTTGTTATGATGATCAATATTCAAAACCAGTTGTGACATACAGAGGACCAAATGCTGTTTACAAGTTTTTGAAAAAAATGATAGAAGAAGAAAAGTGGTGCAAGAAAACTATGAATGCAAACTTTAAAAAAGATCTAGTAATGTCACAGGAAGAAGAAGCTAGATTCCAAAAATCTAAATCATGTCATATTTGTGGTAATGGTTTTGCAACAACTCTCAAAAAAGATGACGCGGGTTATACAGTGGCATACAAAAACTCTATCAGAAAAGTCAGGGACCATTGTCACATAACAGGGAAGTATAGGGGAAGCGCTCATGACATATGTAATATTAATTTCAGGTTGACTAGAAAAATACCTGTTGTGTTTCATAACTTGAGAGGATATGACTCTCACTTCATAATGCAGCACATCGGGGAGTTTAAACGAAACATAAATGTTATACCAAATAACATGGAAAAGTACATGGCTTTTATGTTAGGACAAAGTTTGGTGTTTATTGACAATTTTCAGTTTATGTCTCAATCATTAGAAAATTTAGTAAAAAACATCCCTTCGTTTCAATACACCTCTCAGGAATACTCTGGCGACAAGCTAGAATTAATAAAACGAAAAGGCGTTTATCCTTATGATTACATGAACAGTTTTGAACGCTTCAAGGATACTAAGTTACCTGACAAAGATAGCTTTTATTCTCAAATAAATGATGAGCACATTTCAGATGCAGATTATGATCATGCTAAAACAATATGGAAAACATTTAAGATTAAAAATATGGGAGAATATCATGATCTGTATCTTAAGACTGATGTGCTGTTACTGACAGGTGTTTTTGAAAACTTTAGAAAAATGTGCATTGAGTATTACAAATTAGATCCTTGTCATTACTTCAGTAGTCCTGGTTTAGCCTGGGATGCATGCCTCAAGATGATTGGTATCCAACTTGATTTAAAAACTGATATTGATCAATATTTGTTTGTGGAAAAAGGATTAAGAGGTGGTACGAGTTATATCGCAAACAGATATTCAGAGGCTAACAATAAATATATGAAAAACTATGACAAGAAGAAGAAAGCAAGTACATAATATATCTCGATGCTAATAACTTGCACGGGTGGGCCATGTGTCAACCGTTACCTACTGGCAACTTCAAGTGGGTTGATAAGTTTGAAAAAGGAAAATCATATTACATTGTTGAGTGCGATATTACGTATCCTGAGATACTGCATGACTTGCATAATGATTATCCTCTCGCCCCGGAAAGTTTAAATATCAAAGACGAGTGGTTGTCAGACTATTGTAAAAATTTAAAACAAAAGTTTAATTTAGGACATTGTAATGTTAATAAACTTGTTACGACGCTGAAAAATAAAGAAAAGTATGCCGTACATTTTAGAAACTTAGACTTGTATAAAAAGCTTGGATTGAAGGTAACAAAAATACACCGGATACTACAGTTCGACGAATCACAGTGGTTAAAGACGTACATAGACTTTAATACTGCTAAGATAACAGCTGGTAAAAATGCTTTCGAAAAAGATTTCTTCAAGCTTATGAATAATTCAGTTTTTGGCAAGACGATGGAAAACTTGAGAAAGAGAGCTAATGTTAAGCTGACGCATGACGAGGAAGTTCTTTTGAAATATGCGGCAAGACCATCGTTTATATCATGTAAGATGTTTATCGAAAACTTGTTTGCAATCAATAGGGTAAAGGAAAGACTTGTCTTAAATCGCCCTTGTTATGTCGGTATGTGTATTTTTGACTTATCAAAATACCTCATGTATGATTTTCATTACAACTATATCAAAAACAAATATGATAGAAAGCTAAGTTATTATTTACTGATACCGATTCCTTGTGTTATAAAATAAAAACAAAAGATGTGTATGCGGACTTTTACAAGGATAAAGAACTGTTTGATAATTGTGATTATGATCCGAAAAGTCAGTTTCATTTTAATGATAATAAAAAGGTTATTGGCAAGATGAAAGATGAAACTTGCGGTATGCCTATTGTTGAATTTGTCGGGTTGCGAAGTAAACTATATTCGTATGTGCTAGATAATGAGGTTATCGCAAAGAAATGTAAGGGTGTTAAAAAGTGTGTTGTTAAAAAACAGATAGCACATGACGATTACAAAAAGATTTTGTTTACGGCAACAGAAGCTCACCATGAGATGAAAGTTATTAGATCACAAAAGCATAACATAAGCAGCTATGCAATAAATAAAAAAAGTTTATCAGCTTATGATGATAGACGATACATACTAGATAACGGACAAGATACGTTAGCATACAAGTAAAACGATATGCGGAATAATGATGAATCTCTCTTTGTGTTATTTTTTCCAATATGGCACTAAAAAGATTTGGAGTTTTGTGACAAATGTTTGTTTTAATTAATATTTAAAAGTACTTTTACAAATATTAAAGCAAATGTTAACGCTATTATTACTAACACAACTAATTAATTAGATTGTATTGCAGCACAATGCTAATTAGAATTACTAACTATGATAATTTAAATGTATGCAAATTTAAAAACCCTTTTTAAAGTTATGCGGCCGGTGGTAGAGTATATATAGACGATCTTGTTATATATCTATCGGTCACGTGTATGCAAATGCCGGTCACCTGGTGAAAATGACAGTTATTTACTAACTTGTTGTAGTCTCACAATCGTGGCGCTTAGTAGATGGTATCTGTGTAGTTCCGTTACTAGCAAACTAATATTGGGGTGCAGCTGCTAAAAAATTATTCCCTGATATGTGTTTGCTGGTAACAGACCTTGCCAAACTTCAGGTGTATCTCTGCGTTTCGTTTCGGTAGAGATATACCAAATGGAGTTCTGGTGATGTCTATGGAGCGAGCCAGCCCATTGAAAAGTTAAATAGATTGTGGGATGAGTGCAGGCGCAGATTTCCTAATTAAAACCAGGTGATCACATTAACGGCTGTGCACAGCTTTTTAAAAAGAAATCGTACAGCCGTTAATGTAAAGGCATGCGCATGACACGTGGCTTTTGCAAAATTTATTAAAATAAACTGTTATGGTTATTAGTTAAATTGTATGAGGAGGATATTAAACATATTATAAGAGGTTTAAAAATAATTATATATAGTATTATTATATAATGGAACAAGAAAGATTAGAAAAGGTTTGCAGAAAACTTAACAATTTAAAAGATAAATACAGAAGAGAACTGATGAGAGGTAGGCAACTCCAAGTAGAATATGAAGTAGTTCGTGATGCTTTTATGGACACCAAAAAGAGTAAAGTCAATAAGCGAAGAAGATTGCTGGTTGAAATGGATAATTATGAACGTGAGCTGGATAGAAACAGAGAAGCGCTTCTTGAACTGAAATACAAAATAGCAAAGTGTAGGAAAATAAAATACTCCATGGTAAAAAATGATATATAGAGTGATGATGAAGACTACTGCCCGGTTCCGTCTGACTTTGCCTAATGAGTTGCAAATGTTATGTTATTAAAATGACAAACCGCATTGATTAGTAGTATAGATAGTAGCGGTATAGGGCGAGTTTCCCTGAGCGGGGTGCTTGAGAAAACTATTGAAATATGTTGGTGTTGACTTAGGCGTGACTTACATTTAGATCTTGGTGTGTAAATGAGAGTTACGCCTGAGTCCCCACTGGCATATTTCACTAGTTGTTCTCATTCCCCGCGAGGGAAAACTGGCCCTATACCGCTACTATCTATACTACTGATGACTGGACAGGCTGGTTACCCTATGATAACGTCTGAGTTTATTCTGCTGTTGCTCTGGCTTCTGCCAATTCATTTAATACCTTCTTTGTAACTTTCTAGGCTATTTTTCTTTGTAATTATATATACATGACCATCTTTGTGTTTTACTTATAGTGCCTGTTTATGCTGCCTTGGTTGTTAGAGAATAGTATATGGTGGGGATTTCTTTATTTACACTGTCATGTTTTATTGGGATGACAGTAGGGTAATTATGATGTTTGGTGCTACCTAGAACCTGGTTTAAAGCCCCAGCGGCTTATTTTGCCACTGACCGTTCCAAGGCGGTAGCCCTATTATCAACCCTTTTGGTGTTTGTGACGTCATATGCCTTTAATCTTATTAACATTGCCATTCATGTTTGTCGTTTTGCGTGTTTTTTGGGGGTTTACTGTGTTCTGTGAAAGTTGCATTTCCTGTTCGACTTTTATAACTATTTTTACCATTTTCTGCACTCCTACGACTTAAAAATATACAAGTCTAATTATCATTATAAAACATCGGAAAGTTATCTGATTACTTACTTAAATGTGTTTATAGGTTATTATATTTGTATTGGGATATATGCATGAGTTCTTTCGCGTATTGATATTGCGCAATCTTAGGAGCGCAGTATTTATGCGCGAAAGAATGATTGCATATGTCCCAAAATAAATTTAATAGCCTTTTTATTGCATGCGCATTTTTAAGTAAGAACAATAAAATAGGTCGTAACAGTTAATTTTCACCGACAACATTTATTTGAAACATCGTTATTTTACATCCTGGAAATTATTACAATGAAATCAACATTGATTGCATCGCGTGCCATACTTTCTTTGACATGAACAAAAAGTCTACCAATCACGAACGAGTATACATTACACACCCACTATGACTTAACTACACGTCAATATGGGCGAATATTGACGTTTCCTGTTACATCGAAAGTAAACAGAGATTGTAAATCAGCCCACTATTGTGGCTCTTAGAATGCATTCTCAAAGGAAATGGAAAAGGGGATTATTGTGTGAAAGACGTGGATACGCATTCAAGTGCAGTAATCCCCAATAAGTATTGAACTGTGCTTTGTTTTTCACATATCAAACAATCCAGCGAAGGAGTTGTGAATTTTTGAATTGATATACATGTAATAAAATACTGAATAAAAGATAAATTCAAAGGAATAAACCGAAACCACTTACTCGATAGCGAACCGTCTTCACCTAATCCTATATGCTAAGGGGCTTAGCGTCGTCGGTCGTCTTTTTCACGAGTATCATTGACGGTTTAGACATTTTAAAAGCGTCTTGCTGATTTAGATGATTTCTGGGATATTACTTCCGGGTTTTGGATTCCAAAATAAACACTGCCCAAACAACATTATATCTGCAAACATTGTTTGTGTTATGGAGATCAATATCAAGAAACTTTGTTGTGATGTGGAGTTGAATTTCGGCCAATGAATGTATGGTTTACTTATTCTATTTCCAAACAAATTATCAAGAATATTCGCCCATTGAGTTGTGTAAGTCTCCTCAAGGCGTTCCTCTGTAATGGCAGTGCGACTGGATTATTATGATTTATTATAATACGGAGATTATTTTTACTAAAATAATGTAAGATAGCTAATTTGCTTGCGTCTACAATATTGATTTGTGTGTGCCAATACGGATTTAAAGTGGCATTTTTGTACAGTTCGACGACAATTATATATGTAATAGAAGATCGATCTATAATCACAAGTATACGTTAGCTATTTATATAAATAGCTTCATTATCGCATATGATTAATACGAAATGCTAAGAACAAATTGCCATGAAACCAGTCTAGTCGTCTGCATCCGGTGGAGTTATTAAGAAGGCGGCCATTTTCAGCAATCAGCATTCAATAAGAACTAAGTAATACTACTTTAAAGAAAACATTTAAAAATAGAAATTTGACTGATCGGTATTAGTAAGCTTACTTATTAATAAATGATGCTGTATCATATTGGTCCAATCGTCTTATCCTTCGGATGAATCACTGTTGGCCACGAATGTGTTAATTTTGAAGATAAAACCTCAAAGGTGATAACACTAACCAGCTAACGAGGGATTGCGCCGATGCGTTTAGAAATGGGTATATATATATTGACATTTAGAAATAATAAAAAAGAAACTTTTAATTGCTCAAAGGAAGTTCAAGATGAAATGTTTAATTTTATGTTGAGCTTACAACTGAAATTTGCGAAGAAGCGAAAACTATTATGTCATCTAGTGAGTTTATTTAAATGTAAGGGGTTTCGAAGGTTTCGCTCGGAGCAAGTTAAACACATATGAATATATGCATTAGTTACAGCAGAGCAATGTGCTCGGACTGCTGTGTATCCTTCCACCGGCCTGGAATTCATCAACCATTCTTCAAACTATTCTTAGACTTGAGCTCAAGTACTCAAATTTCGTTCTCAGATTTTCTAAAAACTTTCAAAAAAAATTATCAAGTTGCTTATTATTTGTATTTACCATATTTATACATAGCAGCTTGTTACGAAAGTTTATACTTTAACCTTATAGAAATATTTGTGATTGAAATTTGCATACTTGGGCTTAAGTCTAAGAATATTCTCAAGACATTACGTGGTCCGAGTATTAACATTCATACCTCATCCAACCCCTTCTTCAAGAAGCGAAAACGGGTTGGCTTGGGTCTGAAATAAAACCTTAATTTCGTCTTAAAAGTCTGCATATTGTAAAATGAGAACTTTTATTAAGTAATTTTAAACAGGTTATCGCAATTTTTCAGTAAAACGTATTTTTAAAAGAATTATATTGTCGAAATATCCGTTATAAAATCCTTCTAATATTAAGCTTTCCCATCGCTTCATGGAATTAAGACAGGACCACGGAATAATGGTTGGTGAATTCCAGGTCTGTATTATGCTCGAAATAACCGCTAATGCGTTGATATGTCGATAAACAACTTTTTTCTCATTTAAATTTTCCGATTTAATCAAATGATAAAATTAAATCCCAAAGTCTTTAAGCTAAAAGCATATGATAATGCTATTGAATTTTAAAAATTAAGAACTATTTACATGTTTTTTCAAATACCCGTTATTAAAATTCAGAGTTAATAGCTCATAATTTGACGCTTTGACAAAGAAAAGAATAGGATGGTTGATGGTTAATACAGAAGTAATACAGTAGTTATAGCCTTAGGATTCTCAACATATGTAAGTTACACATGTAACTTATTGTCAATAGGCTTGAAACGGTTCACATGTGTTTTAAACTGTGCTTGTTGTTGGCGGTATAGCGACTTTAATTATATATTCAGAGAAATTTAAATTGGTTTTGCCCTGGTCACATTGTGTTTGTTTTTTGTATCTTATTCTATATTTATTTATTTATGTAAAAGTTCTGATTCAGAAGTGAAATGGATTTTAGAGTCGCACCAACAGCTAAGAAATATAAAAAGATCGGGCAGGGAAAGTAGCAGTCAAGGAGGACAGTCAACCACAAAACACAGAAACAAACATGGAAACAGACAAAAAATAAGGCAAAAGTGATAATAAAAGTAAACGACATCACAAACACAAAAGGGTTGACAATAGGGCTACCGCCTTGGAACGGTCAGTGGCAAAGAAGGCCACTGGGGGTTTAAACCGGTTCTAGGGTGCACCAAACCTCACACTTACCCTACTTCATCCCATTAAAATAGGACAGTGTAAATAAAGAAATCCCCGCCATGATATAATCTCTAACCAACAAGGCAGCATCAATAGGCTATATAAGTAAAACACAAATATGCTCGTGTAAATATAATACAAAAAAAAAATAGCCTAGAAAGCCACAATGAAGGTACTCAATGACTTGGCAGAAGCCAGAGCAGTATGAGAATAAACCATTAAGGGCACGACAAGAAAGATCATAGATAAACATCAAACGCTACCGTCCCAATGGGCTTTAGGTAGGCGTCATCATAGGGTCTACAGCCTGTCCGGTCATCGTACAATCAAAGAGGAAAGCATAGTGGCGAGGTCATATGGCGTCTTTCCAGCTTACTTTGGTGGAGGAAGGCCCCAGGTGCCCTGGGCATTTTGATGCATGGGAGAGCACCTGGTTAGAATCACCAACGTTCCGCAAGCCAATTGGAAATATTCCTCACATAAAGTTTCCTAATCCCATGAGCGATCGAAGCCACAGCGGCGAGGGGCAAGTGAGTTCAAGTCTGAGACTCTAACCACTCGACCACTAGAGTTTCTGCAAGTTCCACATATAACATTTAGAGTAACAGTAAACATAATACATACCTTAACTTGATGTTTGATGTAAATTACTTTTGATGTATGTTTTATATTGTGATTTATCATTTGCTTTTATTCTGCTTTATTGAGAGACATTTGTATATTTAAAATTGTATACCGTCATGATATGTCATACAAATGTATTAAACAAAATATTTATGAACAGAAGTTAGCACAATATTGTTTGTGTGTAAACTTAAATGTGATATGATTGATTGATTGCTATATCAAATAGTGTATGAAATATCAACATGAAGCACTTTGGACATTTCCCGATAGGCGCTTCAAGGATTCTCGTTAGCAATTTTGATGTTTTCTTTTCCGACAGCAATAAGAAAATCTAGTTCACCTGATTTTTACCATCAATGATATCCTTTGAAGTTGTCTGAATGCACTATGAACACACACGTATGATTGATGCGTGCAGAGTTATCTGGTTATAAATATGTCGTTAAAGTATACACTCCTCAAAATAAATTAAGGTCCATGTTTAGATATTGGTCTTTTTTTTTAAAAGCTGTAATTGAACTATTAATCTCTTTTTGTATTTTTCAAGATTATCGCTCTATTATTTTCTTTCAATTGGAACTAGATTTCAATTATAAAACTATTACTTAAAGTTAGATACTAAATGGAATAAAAATGGAAAGGATGCACAATTGTAGATTGATTCTAAATAAAAGAAGATATAAAAGTCGAACAGGAAATGTAGAAACACAGAAATAAACAATACATAAAATATGATTAAAAAGCAAGACATCACATCACAAACATAAAAGGGTTGGCAATATGGCTACCGCCTTGGAACGGGCGGTGACCAAAAAGGCCGATGGGGATTTAATCACGGTTCAGACAAGAAGGCTTTACTTGAAATGACAAAATATGCTAACGTTTTAATTTACATTTATATTTAGTGTTTAATCTCTTTGCTGTATCATTTAATATACGCACATGCATCTATCTTCAGACAAAAGTCTACTGTATGCACAAATAAAATCACCCCTCGTGTAAAATATCACAGTTGATCCGTTAGCATTCTATCAGATATGCTCGACAATACTATTATACAAATGAATTAATCATTAATGTTTGCAAATACAAGATATATTATGGAGAGAACTGTAACTAATGATGTAATAACTTGTAGTTCAATATGTTTGCATATGTTGCTATGAATATTGTGATGTTGAATTGATGTATTGTAACATATCTGCAATAAGTTATTATTAAAGGAGATATTATTTATTCTAACACAACCTCCGCAGTCTTTCATTTACACAAAGAAGAGAGACAGCTGTATATTATTCTACGATAAAATAAAGCTGTTCCATTAATTCCCCGCGTAATATTTCATCCGTTGGAAGCGCCGCGTTACATGACGTCACTTGGTAAGTATACGACCGAATACAAACTCAACAGTAATTTTAATGAAATGTTCATTACAACAAATTTGCCATGCTCCCAATCCGTGCGCACACCCCGATATAAACCCATCATATGCATCAGAACATATAATAAGCATCTTGAAAAAGCTGAGAACGTTTGACGTCATACAGAGCAAGCTATATGACGTGAGCAATGACTTAATTGTTTGTGTCGTGACTAATTGTGTATTGAAACGCAGAACTTTGCATACGGGGGCGCCAAATGAAACAGCCTGTAAACATTGCACACTGATTACCTTGATCTCCGAGATAATATATAGTGCCCCAACAAAAGCGTAAACAATGGGGTTATTGTTGTGTTAGAATCGAAATAATAAATATATACCTGTGTTTTATCGGTGAATAAAATACAGTTAGTCGTTCGAATGCGAGTAATTAAATCACTCGTGCTAACGCACATGTGATTTAATTACTACGCATCCGAACTCCTGTAAATTTCAGATGGCTGATACTGAGGTCATTGCCTTCCAAAGTTGTACAAACTAGGTCAATGTGACATCCAAGATGGCCAACATTATCATTTATGGTCAAAACCTTAAACAATGTCTTCTAAAAGGCCCGTGGAAAAGATTTTGTCAGTTTTTGTTTAGAAATGATCGCCAACACCTAGACTACAAAAATTATACAAATGAAGTTCCTAGGTTCAAAAATGGCAGTGCCCCGGGATTCCAAGTTTGTATATGAAGATTTTACATGTTTAATATAGATTTATATAGCGCGTTTGTAAAAGACATCTCCTCAGAAACCGTTTAACCAATTTTGACCAAATTGCGTACTTACTTTACACAGTATAGAGAGCGTTATCTCCGTAAGGCACAGGACAATGACTAAGCAAGCAAATCAGTTTAAAGAAGAGATCGAGATGTTGTGAATTAATGGTTTACTTACTTTTGAATGGACGATAAGAAAAAGGGAGAAAGTCAATAATCAGAACAGCAAGTTACTCAACGGAAAAAGGCCAGTCGATCGGTATTTTCTGTTCGTCATTCTATCGCCATTAACATATCAGATTACGGAAATTGACGAGGCATTTTCGTTTTTCGGTGTCGCATAGGAACGTTTTACGGAATATTTGAAGTGTGATAATTAGAATCTCACATTCGTGCCTATTTCATATTGAATTAATATTATATTAATGAATTAATATTATATTAAACTCGTTAAATAAAACTGATATGATACCCAGCACAGCCTTGCATCATATACTTTTATCCAGCTCTTTTTATAAATAAATACTGAAAAGGTGATCCCTTGGAAACAACAAACACAAACAAGAGAGAAAAGTATCAGACTCGGTTTTATTGAGGTAATTATAAGATGCGACACCTCTCACGCCTCCTTGCACCGGCTTAAGAGATATTCTACGTTAAATCAACACAAAATAGGCTTGATGATCCCAAGGGACCAGTACATAATAACTCTACTGGCTTGTAGTCGGGGCGACCTTTTACGGCCGCCACACAGCACTAAACCAACGCTAGTGTGAATGTCAATAAATACTGAAAAGGTGATCCCTTGGAAGCAACAATCATAAGTCAATATTAAACATGCACTTTATATATTTAATAAATGAGGCCCTTTTCTAGGTCCCAAAGGCATGAAAGATTATACGGAAATTTATCCTTCAGGTTAGGATGCCCACAATAGAGTTTGGTCCCGTGCAACTTCCTAGCACCATTTAGAAATTCACGCACCCGATCAACTGGAAGGCTAGATATGCACCCGAAGCGTCTGTAGTCCAACAAGCATATTATCCGGTTTCCGGGTTGTGGGACAGGACCCCACCCACTCCAAATCCCCAGGCACCACTAAGGCGTTCATGCTAAATTTATAATAGATTTGCGCCTGTGTAGGGAACCTGGTTTTATTATGTGTTTAGTGATGTGTGTTTACCTGAACGTCTTTCTAGTCAGATGAAAACAGAAGATTGCGAGCACGTAAATATTAACAAGGACATAGCATGATACACGGACAAAACCAATTCGACAATACCTTTTGTTTTAAAAAATTACAAAGGCGCAATTTAAACAAGGGAAACAACTCTTGTTTCTTTAAACATTACTGGCTAACTATCGGGACCCCAGTTTTACTTTCGGTTTGTATGCCATGTGCAGATTCGACCGATTAATGGGGCGCAGGAGGGTTCAACCAGTTCGATCAGCCACTCCAAAGTATGTTGAACATGTTGCGTCACCATCTCCTACCCTCCACCCATCAAAGTCCATTAATTTACTTTTATTAGCACAGTTGTAGTTTTAATTGTGGACCAGGATTTGAATGTAAGGGAAAGGTGTGGTTCGCGGGTGATGAAAATGTGTAAAGTATGTTTGCTAGTTTAACAAGGTTTCATCGGTCCGCCTCATCTAAATCCGCCCTTGGTTTGGTTTAATGTTCAATATTCAACTGGAATCCAATACGTAAATTTAAAACTACTGCCGGTTGACATTGGTAGCAGATGAATCATAAGGTAAATGTTTTGTGACAGGTTGATAAAAAATACAGGTGTTGACCACTAAATAGATTAATTCTGGAATATGTATCTCCTGAGTTTTCTAGGTCATAGAATGTAGGTACATACATACTTTTCAGTTTTTAAGTTGCAACCTTTTTTTTTTTCGATAGAAATATTAACTACCATGTTTGTATCTAAATGGAAAATTATCTAAATGGAAAATGTCTGGCACGTCAGTTCCGGATATAAACTATTATGCACAAGAAATAATTAGATAAATAACTTTCCGATTCCCCTTCAACGTTTGTATTGCCTGACCAATCACACCATATTTCACCTGAAGTCGTGAGAACAATATTTTAAAAATATTCCATTATTAGTATAAATCAAAGAAAAACAAATTCTGATATTATCTTTACGTTTCTGATTTAATTATGTTGATGAAACTAACAATATGCCAAAGAGGGCATGTAGACGCTCTTCTGTCTAAACCAGCTTTTATCTGGAGATCAGGAGAAGTAGTCAGTACAAAGCTTGTGTTACCCGCTATAAACATGTGATGATTTGTTGCCAAACTATAACTGTTTTTTTTCCTTTTACACTTTAGTACAAGAGAATGAAATAAACCATGGATTTCAACAACCGAGTCAAGTTGATCATGAAAAATTGTGATCGCTTGATCAGATCAAAGCATAACTGATCGATGATCAATCAAATCAACAACACAACTGATCATACAAACATATGATTAGATTATGTTTAACTATACAGTACACATAACTTAAAACAAGGTTTTTAAAACAAAGTAAATAAAAGTTAAAAAATTTAAAACAAAGTTTGTAGGAATCTGGTTCAACACGTAGAACAATTCAGTAAGGGAGATATTAATCTCGCAACGCATAGAAGTGTGATTCAAACTGATGCACGATCAGGCAGGTACAAAAATATGATTAGACTATGTTAAACTATAACGTAAACATAACTTCAAACAAGGTTTTTAAAGGAAAGTTTGTCGGAATCTTGATCCACAAGTTGAACAATGCAGTAAGGAAGATATTAATCTCGCAACGCATGCAACTGTGATTCAAACAGATTCACGGTCAGTCAGGTGCAAACATATGACTATACTGAATTTAACTATAACGTAAACATAACTTCAAACTAGGCGACCATCTTGATTATTCGATGATAACGAAATACACAAATTTGATAGAGACCAACTCAATTTCAATTTCAATTTCTTTATTACGATTTTGGCCTCCGGCCCATAACACAATGCATTTTATATACAAACAAACAAATATGCAACTGGTGCACCCAACATATATACATAGATTTAATATACAAAACCACCAATATTTTAGGCAATCAACGCGAAAAAACTACATATTCACAAAGTATCTAAAAAACATGTTCTTTTGTGAAAAGCATGACATATAAACATGGCTAAATGTTTTATAATTAATGGATTTTCATTTGAAAACAATGATTTGAATGTGTACAGAGAATAATTATGTGTAAATTGTATTGGTAAATATTTCAGTCTTAAATCATCATACAGTTTGCATTCAAATATAAAGTGATATTAATTTTCTACGGTGTTTTGGCAATGTTTGCATACCCTTTCATTCCTAGGAATACCTCTGTATCTCCCTTTTTCTATTTCGAGGTCATGCGAAGAGGTTCGAAAAGATGATAGTGCATGCCTGAATTTTTGTATTGTAAGGCAATTTAAATATTGTTCAAACTTGAAATCTGTTTTAAAATCTCGGTATAATTCTAATTTTTGGTTAGTGTGAATATTTTCGGATCATGTTTGATGAAACTGGTCTTTTAGTCTTCTTACATACACTTTAAGGAAAAGAGATTCATTTTCGACAGTTTGGTTTACCCATACGTATCCAAAACCGTTCATGTAAAGATTCATTCTTAACTTTGTTACCCAGTTGCTATGACCATACGTATCAAAATAAACTAACATGTTATAAGCTTTCTTCACATATCTATGACTTGGCATTTTTAGAAGTCGTAACCAGTATTTTATACATTTTTTATAACTTTCTATCCATAGTGGATATCTGCCGCAGTCACCAAGAACGGCACTATTACTTGCCTTGTTGTGGACGTACATAAATCTTTTGCACGCATAATATTGTATACGTTCAATACTGTTATATTGTTCCAGACCCCATATCTCAGAGCCATATAAAACTATTTGTTTAATTTTTGTGTCAAACAATTTAAAAAACATATCTGATTGTAAAGGACCAAATTTATATAAGCCATTTAAAAGAGCAATAAGAACACGTTTGCTTTTAATAACAATTTCCTCTACCATTCGATTAAGAGACATTTGACTTGAAAATAATAGACCTACATATGTATATTCTTTTGCAACATTAACCTTTTCACCACCAAGTGTCCATTTCTCGTGTTTGCTTAATGGGCCCCCATTTCGAAAAACAACAACCTTTGTTTTATCAAGATTAACTGTTACCTCCCAATGTGTACAATATTGATGAAGAATGTTTAATTGTCTCTGCAAACCTATCACTGTGTCTGAAATAAGACCAATGTCATCTGCAAACATTAACATAAATAATTCAACAATATCCGGTGATAACTGGATTCCGGTCAGACCACTGTTTGCAATTTCATATTGAAGTTCATCAATAAATATGGAAAATACAATTGGACTTAAAATACAACCTTGTCTAACACCCTGAGTACAATGAAAATAATCACTTAAACTGGTTTTGTTTCTTACACATGCTTTAACACTTTTATATATACTATATAACATTTTAAACAGTTTACCTTTAACACCGGCTTTTTTTAAAATAAACCATAACTTTGCTCTATTCACAGTATCGAACGCTTTTTTTAAATCTACAAATGCTACAAATAATTTCATACCTTTTTTGGACAAGTATCTATCAATAACTGCCCTTAAGACAAATGCATTATCTACCGTACAATATCCTTATCTAAAACCTGACTGTGCTTCTGATATCTTGTCAAAGATAGTTGTGTAAAAAGTCAAACGTCTATTTAAAATTCGTGTAAATATTTTTCTTATAGCATCAAGTAACATGATTCCTCTATAATTACTGGGGTCATCCATCCTACCGTTTTTGTGTAAGGGTACTAATATAGAATGGGACCAATTTTCAGGGAATTCTCCAAGATCAAACATTCTATTGAACATTTTGTTCAAAGCAGGTAAAATTATATCTAGACAATTCTTGTAGAAAACAGTAAATATTTTGTCAGGTCCAGGTGCTTTATCATTTTTTAAAGCCCTAGCTGATTCAATTATTTCTTCATTTGTTATAGGTGAGTTCATAATAATATGTCTCATTTTCGGGGATCTCTTGAAAAAGCTCTGCTAAGTCTTCTTCGCTTAATTCATTGTCATGAAATGTAGAGTATGAATTATCATTACTGTCGAATAAGGTTTTGAAGTATTCGTACCATCGCTTAGTGTTAATATTACTTTCACGTGGTTTATTGCTTTGACCAGTTATCCTTTTAAAGAGCTTCCAAAATGTTTTCGAATCGTTTGCACTATCCACTAGTAAACCTAGATTTCGTGTATTTTTATCTTCTTGCTTTTTTTTGCATGTAATTTTAAATGTTGTCCTTGTCGTAAAATAATTGTCGAGGTTTTGTTTTGTCCTATTGTTTCGATATTTATGCACCAGTTTATACTTTTCCTTTTTCAGGATTTTGCATTCATTATCAAACCAATCCGGTTGGCTATGTTTAAGTTTATTAACTTTATTGACTACTTTGCATGTATCAATCGACATATATATCATGTCTGTGAACCTGGTTAAAATATTGTTTATGGATATGTTATGGTTACTAATATCGTTTTCTAAATCTAGATAGTCGTCGCATTTCATATATATAGAGACCAACTCAAGAAACATGTATATGATATTTCATTAGAATGGAATAAGAAGATTCCGAGGAGATGTCGTTTAAAATTTCCTTAAATTTGACATGGTTTTAGCCATGGTGGCCATCATGGACAACCGGTGGCTGCGAAAAACACAAATCTGAGTCGCACTATCACAAAGATTATTGTGATAAAATTTCAACAAAATCCTTCAAGAGGTTTCAGAGAAGATGTCATTTTTAGCCTTTTCCTATAAAACTCTATGAGAGTTGAGCCTGCAGCAGTGTGAGGCGAGACGGTTTCCAAAACACGGGTTTACCATTCCGGTCACGAGGCATTCGAATCCTAAGATGAAGTAAAGTAAGAAAAACACATGCAACACATGCATTGCTTTTCGATATTGAACAAGTAAATGCTATAACGTCAGTTATGATGTCAAGGGCATTACAAAGTGATATTTTCTAATGTTGAGACATTGGTCATATGATAGAAACTATGAGGCAAAGCATGTTAAACTAATCCTCTATGCTATGAGGGCTGGCGTCGTCGGTCGTCTTTTTCATGATTCTGAAGGTTTCGCTTTTTCGTTTTTATTTTTCATGATATAAATACTAGTTCGAGTAGAGACCTTAGTTTTTCACATTTTTCCGCACAGTTCGCATCTATTCGTCCATGCTGTGTTTCGTAATTCCTCCCAAGGCGTTCTTCTGTAACGTCAGCGCGACTGGATCATTAAACGTTCTTACAATAAGAAGAAATATAAAAAGATCGGACAGGGAAAGTAGCATTCAAGGATGTCAGTCAACCACAAAACACAGAAACAAACACGCAAACCGACAAACAAGAAGGCAAAAGTAACAATAAATGCAAACGACATCACAAACACAAAAGGATTGACAATATGGCAACCGCCTTGGAACGGTCAGTGGCAAATTAGGCCACTGGGGGTTTAAACCGGTTCCAGGGAGCACCAAACCTCACACTTACACTACTGTCATCCCATTAAAACAGGATAGTGTAAATAAAGAAATCCCCGCCATGATCTAATTTCTAACCAACAAGGCAGCAGCAAGAGCAATATAAGTAAAACACAAATATGCTCGTATAAATATAATACAAAAAAACAATAGCCTAAAAAGCCACAATGAATGACTTGGCAGAAGCCAGAGCAACAAGAGAATAAGCAAATAAGTGCACGACAAGAAAGATCATAGACAAACATCATACGCCACCGTCCAAATGGGCTTTAGGTAGGTGTCATCATAGGGTCCACAGCCTGTCCGGTCATCGTACAATTAAAGAGGAAAGCATAGTGGCAAACTGTAAAAGGGTCCACCACCAAGCATGCAGTACGTTGCAAAATGAAAGGATCATAACCTCTTTTGATAAACGTTTTAACAAGTTTAACAAAGATAGTAACTATGAAAGTGATCATGACCAAGAATCTTACGAAGTTCTGCTCAACCCGGGGCTAGAGGGCGTGAGCGGTAGCTAGCATATTTCACTACCACTCATGAACAGTCTCAATCAAACCGAGACTGCAATATTTCGTATGTGTCGTGCTCGGCCGTTTCCAAAGGTCCATTATCATACTCTTTTTTTATAAATCACATCACGATAGAATTCAGGTTGTGATAGTCCTTGTCGCAGAAGAGTCCTTAAATTACTTTTATATTTGGAAAGAAGATCAGGGTTACGATTATAAAATTTTGCAAAGGTTTTACGAAGTTTATGGTAACGGTAACCCTGATTGAGTAGCTTTTTAGTTATACAAATATTAGGAATATTAAAGTCCTCAACTCGAGTACAAGCTCTTGAAAAACGAATACGTTGAGATACATAGACCCCATAAGATGTTGCTCAGGGAACATCCCCATCCAAGTGGGGATAATTTACAATGTCAAAATTAAAATCATCTCTCTTGTCATAGATTTTGCTAATTATTTCACCATTTTCAATCGAGAGATCTAAATCAAGAAAAGAAGCGTTATTGTCAGATATATTAGCTTTGTTAAGCTGAAGTACTTTAGGATACATATTATTAACCATAGTTGGAAAGAAAGGGTTGTCAATTTTCAATATGTCATCCAGATACCGAGAGTTGTCATTAAAGGCTTAGAGATTACATCATGGCGGGGATTTCTTTATTTACACAGTCCTGTTTTAATGGGATGACAGTAGGGTAAGTGTGAGGTTTGGTGCACCCTAGAACCGGTTTAAACCCCCAGTGGCCTACTTTGCCACTGACCGTTCCAAGGCGGTAGCCCTATTGTCAACCCTTGAGGTCATTCACCTCCTTGAATGCTAATTTCCCTGTCCGATCTTTTTATATTTCTTTTCAATAACATCTGTCTGGGTATCTGGTGAAAGACTCAACAAGAAATCTCTTTCATAGCAAAATAAAAACAAATCTGCGACAAGTGGTGCACAGTTCGTACCCATAGGGATACCAACAAGTTGTCTATAAACGGTGGTTCCATACCTGACGAAAAAATTATCTAGTAGGAAGATGAGTGCTTCACATACTTCATAGCAAAATATATAAAATGATCGGACAGGGAAAGTGATTATGACTAAGGATTTTACGAAGTTTGTAAATCACGTCACCATATAAGTCAGGTTATGATAGTACTTGTCGCAGATTTCTAGCTTTTTAGTTATACAAAGATTAGGAATAATAAAGTCCTCAACTCGAGTACAGGCTCTAGAAAAACGAATAAGTCGAGACACATAGACCCCCATAAGAAGTTGCTCGGAGAAGATCCCCATCTAACTGGGGATAATTAACAATATCAAAATTAAAATCATCTCTCTTGTCATATTTCGCTAATTATTTCACCATTTTAAATGGAGAGATGTAAATCAAGAAAAGAAGCGTTAGTATCAGAAATATTAGCTTTGTTAAGTTGAAGTTCTTTAGGGTATATATTATTAACCATAGTAGAAAAAAAAGGTTGTCAATGTTTAATATGCCATTAAAGGACTCAGTAACATCTTCCTGTGTATCTGGTGAAAGATTCAACATGAAATCTCTTTCAAAGCAATATAAAACCATATCTGCGACAAGTGATGCACAGTTCCTACCGATAGGGATACCAACAATTTGTCTATAAACGGTCGTTCCATACCTGACGAAAATATTATCTAATGGGAAATATAGATGTAAAAATCGAACAGGAAAAGCAGCATTCAATGACGACAGTCAACTATAAACACACACAGAAACAATTTAAAATGAATAAAAAGCCAAATAAGACATCACAAACAGAAAAGCGTTGACAATAGGGCTACCGCATTGGAACGGTCAGAGGCAAAAAAATGCCGCTGGGGGTTTAAACCAGATGAGTGCTTAACAAACTTCTTGGCCAGTCCACATAGTGTAATTGTCCAAACTGCCGTTAGTAAAAAAGTATTTTCCCTAGCGAATGTTTTTGAATAAGAGCAATAAGCTTGTCTTGTTACGCGAAGTTTGCAAACAGATTCAGAAGCATCCGTTTTCATTCTATTCTATTCTATCATATAAGGTATGAGTAAATAAAAACCAATCTCGATTCATATTAGACGTCTAGGCCCCACGAAATACACAGTAGTTTCATTTTGACTTTAACCCTCTTGCATATAATTAAGAAAAAAACATTGAGTTTTCATTACTTCCCATTAGTCTTCAACGGGTTTAATATATTACTGATGCAGCAAAATTCCGCCGTTATTAATAAGCAAAAAACAAAAGCAATTTGCTTAATACTAACCTTGTAATTAATGTAAATGATTGAAAAAATGCAAGTTATGTATAAAAACTAACGGGACAACATACGTTATTTTATGTTTTTGTTTAAAATTACCATATCCCTTTAACCATTGTCGGAATCTTATGTTAGCCGAGAATGTATTACTTTTGAAGATAAAACTGCAAAGGTAATACCACTAACGGAAAGTGTGTTACTTGATTATGATGTTAGTATTGGTATGTCAATTGAAATGCCATGGCAATATCATGCAGTGTCCCTCTTTTACTGAAAGACCCGTCTGTTGATGAACTACAGGAATAGCATTTATAAGGCGATCCGGCTTTGTCTTTGATTGTCTGTCCGGCGGACATATTGTGAACTCTTTGATGACATCTACATAATTCCTCAAAGGTGCGTAGAGTTTGATGTTTGTCTTAAATCTTGTATTGTCGTAACCTTAACGCTTTGTTATCTTGTTGCTTTGACCTCTGCCAAGTCACTGGGTACTTGCTTTGTGGCTTTGTGGCTTTTATTTTTTATATCAGATATGCATGATCATTTATGATTTATACTTATATTGCCGATAAATACTGCCTTGTTTGTTAGATAATATAAATTGGCTGGGATATCTTTATTTACACTGTCACATTTAAGGGGATGACACTATTGGAAGAGTGAATGTGTTGTACCCTAGAACCTGGTTTATACCCCCAGTGGCATTGCCACTGACCGTTCCAAGGCGGTAGCCATATTGTCAACACATGTATGTTTGTGATCTCATACCTTGCATTTTATTCATCTCTATCTTTGTTGTTTGTTTCTGTGCGTGTTTGTGGTTGACTGTGATCCTTGGGCGTTACATTTCTCGATTGGCTTTTACAAAGAAAACTTTTAAGAGAAAACGATGTAGGTAATATAATGAACGAGCATATACATTATTGAAAGTTGGTAAATATATTTGTATACCATTATTGTGGCGCTATAAAAACAACTTCAATGTCTGGTTGCGCCGATACTTTCAGAAACGGGAAGATATTTACATTTTGAACTAAAATAAAAATGAACTACGTTACTTGCACAACGGAAGTTCATGATGAGATATTTTGACTACATTTTGACTGTATTTTGAGCTAACGAATGAAATGTGCTGAGAAACGAATACTATAATGTCATCTAGTGAGATTAAAGTAGTGTAAGGGGCCGCGAATGTTTCCGCTTAGCACTTTAAAGAACCATAGGAAGCTATAAAATGGTTACAGTAGGACACTGTTCCCGTACCTCATGTATCCTTCCACCTGAGATCGGCTCGAACTAATCGTTAATTGGTTGATTAAACAAACTTGTGTTTCATTCTGTTTTTGAGTTAATCAAATTATACAATTAACAGGCAAAGCCTTTTAGAATAAAGCACTTTAATTAATTGCATTGCAAACATTGATAACTCGAATTGAATTTTGCGGTTCTTGGAGGTGTGAGATGCGTTGCGCTTTACATACATGTCATGAACAATACACTCTTTGTATCTCTTGTTTGTGTTTATGCTTCAAAGGATCGATGTTTCAGTATTTATTGACAATCACAGTAGCGTTTGTTTAGTGCTGTGTGGTGGTCATAAAAAGTCGCCCGACTACTATTCGGTAGTGGTATTACTTACTGGTCCTTTGGGATCACCAAGCCCAATATGTATGTCTTTAAAGTAGAACATCACTTAAGCCGGTGCTAGGAGGCGTGAGAGGTGTTGCACATTACATTACCTGTCATGAACAGACTCAATAAAACCGAGACTGCTACTTTTATCTCTTGTTTGTGTTTGGTGCTTCCAAGGTATTCACTTTTCAGTATTTATTACATATGGATTTTACTGTGTTCTGTGAAAGCTGCATTTCCTGTTCGACTTTTATACTTATTTTTATTATCACAATAGTGTTGTTTGTGCCGTGTGGCGGCCGTAAAATCTCTCCCCGTACATCCAATGAATATTGTTGTTTCTACATCCCACAAGGATTGTATGACTTGCATAGATCCAGTTTCATTCTTAAACACATGTGTAACTTATACCATGTTGAAGGTTTTGTGTTCATCGAAATTTTGGCCCATTTTAACAGGATTTTCCATAACTTTTCCTTTTGATCTTGAATTAGATACTTGTGTTGAGTTTTGGATATTTATTATTTTGTATGTGTTTCTTTAGTTTCTCTGGATGTGGACTTTATTGTTAGAGAATTCCTTTTGATGGGATGTAATTTTGTTTACACTGTCTTGTCTATTTGGGCGCTGAAGACAGGATAATAGCGAGGATTGTGCGCATATAAAATCGATTCAAGCTAACCAGTAGGCCTTATTGCCTACTGACCGTTCCAAGTCGGTAACCCTGTCTTCACCACCCTTTCTGTTGTTTTTTGTCTCTTTCATTGTAGTTTCAAGTCCTTGTTTGCAGTGCAGTGCGGACCTACGATGCCATTGCGTTCGGACGCTCTGGTTTCTATAGGACCCTATTTTTCATTTTTGGACTCCTATTAACCGTTTATTACTAATAACAGATCTTTAATACGTAATAACGTAGTATCTCTAATGATTACTGATTGGTCCTTATTTCGCTTTTCACAAAATGGTATTCCATTTAAGTTTACATGTGTCTTTTAACGAAAACAATTAAAATAATTTGTTCTCCACTTCGGTTACACTGTGCGTCTTCTATGCAAATTCCACATAATAACTCTATATTTCTTAGATCTAAGTCATTTGTACGTCTTACACCTTTAAATCTTCATTTGGCAAACCTCATTCCATGTTCCTTCCAATAAATTTATCAAGGTTTTTAATAACGGCTCAAAAGTTTTTTTAACACCTCTTGGATCACCAGTTTTGAGAAAATATCACTTAAGGTTTCCATTCAGACATCGTTTAATTCAATCTAGACGCAGAGTGTTTCCTTCTATAAGTAGGTGCAATGCTAAGAGGTGCATTTGTTGCAATTATTTATCTTGGAAAATTAGATATAAAAATCGAACAGAAAAAGTAGCATTCAAGGACGACAGTCGACCATAAACACACAGAGAAACAACCAACAACGTTAAAGATGAATAAAAGGCCAAATAAGACTTCACAAACACAAAATGGTGAAAATAGGGCTACCGCCTTGGAACAGTCAGTGGCAAAAAATGACGCAGTGGAGTTTAAACCAGGTTCTATGGTGCACCAAACATCACACTTACCCTACAGTCATCCCAATAAAACGGGACAATGTAAATAAAGAAATCCCCGCCATTCTCAACTATTCTCTAACCAACAAGGCAGCATTAATACTTGCAGACACCATTTCCACTGGGCCTTAATGATAGTATTTATCAACAAGGACATATGTCAACCCTTTTGCGTTTGTGATATCGTTTGTATTTTTATTACTTTTGCCTTTACGTGTTTGTTTCTGTGTTTTGTGGTTGACTGTCCTCCTTGAATGCTACTTTCCCTGTCCGATCGTTTTATATTTCTTTATATTGAAATGTTTGATATGTTTGCTATATCTTCCATTCGAAAGCATAAATCTAGGTCTCAAGGTTGTAGGCGCAATGGTAACATCAAACGGAAATCCCGTATTACTGTATCAGTCGCTGATTTACATACTATTTTAAACAGTCTGGAAAGCACCCGATGCTTTCTTGTCTCACCTCTCTATCCATTTCTTCACTTAATTTGATTGGCGAGGAAGCACAATTTTCATTCAAACAGATCTTTTGTATAACACTGCTTCCATAATTCAAAGCTATGCGCAGCATGTTCTCCGACCCCACATTGACAAGAAGTCTGATCACGTCAGACATTTTCTAAAAAGTCGTTATCTTAAAGTTCTCTGGCCATGTTATGTTTCGTGAACATGTTTATGTGTATTTAAATCGAAATATATACATAACAATAGACATTTACATTCAGGTAAGTGTATTTATCAATTATCTGGCAATAGTTGCGCAGCTATACAATTCCGATTGACCTCATTTCCCCGTGCAGTCGCGAAGTGATAAAAGAAGTATACTTATTTTTACATATAACTTAGTAGCTGACTTAAATATATGTTTCTCTCCGGGACTATCAAGAAATGTTCATATGATGTTTAAGAGTCAAACTTGTTAACTGATAATACTACAAAAAGGGTGGCCTTTCATCTTTAATAAGGACATTGATTTTATTGATATACCAAGTATTTTTCGAGATAATCGTGTTGTTGATTCTATTCCTAAATATTTCGAAAATTCCAAAAATCCTACAATTAGTACACATAACCAATAGAAATGTGATTTTCAAATACAACAAAATAATGTCTGACCTTGATATATTAAACAACACTCCTAAAGATTGCGAGTGTAGAACATCTAAACTTTGCTATATGCTCCGGCCGGTCATGTCATTACTGGTAATTTTGATATTATAGATAAACGTATTCGGCTTTTGTTTTCTAAAGGTCCATAGTATAGATTGCCTTCTGTGATTGATGTCAATGCATGTCGTAGTCAGATCTACCAATCCATTGAGGATTTTAGTATTAAATGGTGTCGTAGAGAACATGCTCCCTTTCTACTTGGAAACAGACTATGTTTGACATCATAGATCCCCGTATAAACTTCTATACGGCTAACCCCTCCCTACTTCCCCCTAGACCTAGGTTTTCGTTTCCTAATTTCGGGAAATCGGGAATACAGGAATTTTATAATAAGTTTGTTTTAGTTTCTGCTGATAAGGCAGGCAGCTAATAACATAATTATTGTTTGACGCCATTACGTCAAAGTTTTATCTCAGGAACTCGGGAGTACTAATTCATATACTCCAGTGCAATCTACTGAAGATAATTTTGTTTCGACGCATATCACTCAGTGCAAGATCTTCAAGGCTGGAATAGATGAAAAGCAAAACAGACTTCCAATGATTCCCAAATTACACAAACAACCGTATAAAGCCAGTTTTATTTCCAATTCTAGTTCTTGCAATACTAAAAATATCTCCAAAAGTTTAACATATTGTCTTACTGCCGTTAGTGAATAGTTTATTTCAAATCCAATAGGCATCTGCCCGTGAGGTACAAATATGATAATATAATAATGACAGTGATATTTTAAGACACAAATAAGCAATAATACAAAAATGAAATACGTAGAACAATAGCCTGGTATGCATTATCTCAGTGAAGAATAATATGAACTTCTATCGTCGAGAAGATGTTCACCAATAGTAAAATTATGATGCGACCTTTGTTAACCATCTACTTAATATTTTGCCTCAACATTATTCCATGTTATATATAAACCGCATATGCACACACTAAAACCCATATCATATCACTTTAAACAGTACTGTGCTAAAGCTTATGAAAATTCTGGCATTTATTTATTTTGCTCTATTAAAACATCAGGCGTCGTTCTTGAACGCAATAAACGTCAAGCTTCTTCTATAAGTCAATGATCAATGACAAGCTTATTGCTCTTATTTAAAAAAACTTGTGCTAGGGAATATACTACATTCTTGGCCTGTGACAATATTAAAGTGTTTTTTACTAACAGCAGTCTGGACAATTATACTATGTTGACTTGCCATGAAGTTTGTGAATCAATTATATTTCTATTAGATAATATTTTCGTCAGGTATGGAACTACCTTTTATAGACAAATTGTTGGTATCCCTATGGTTCGAACTATGCACCCCTTGTCGCAGATTTGTTTTTAAATTCCTATAAAAGAGATTTCATGTTGAGTCTTTCACCAGATAGACAGGAAGAGGTTACTGAAGCCCATGCTGACACCTCTCGGTATCTGGATGACATATGATCCATACTTTGACAATCCTTTCTTTTATACTGTGGTTAATAATATATATCCTAAAGAACTTCAACTTAACACAGCTAATATTTCTGATAGTAACGCTTCTTTTCTCGTTTTACATCTCTATGTTGCAAATGGCGAAATAATTAGCAAATTTTGTGACAAAAGAGTTGAAATCGTTGTTAATTAGATGGGGACATTTCCCGAGCAAATTCATATGTGGTATACTTCAATCTTTGTATAACTAAAAAGCTTCTCCATCAGGGCTGCCGTTACCATACACTTCTTAACACCTTTGCGAAATTGTTTTATCGTAACCCTAATTTAACAACTTTTCTGCGACAAGTACTATTACGACCTGACTTCTATGGCTACGTGATCTACAAACTTCGTAAAATCCTTAGTCATTATCACTTTCATACTATCTTTGTCAAATTTGTTAAAAGGATCATCACAAGAGATTATGACCCGATCATTTTGCAACGCACAGCATGCTTAGTGGTGGACTCATTTACAGTTCGCCACTATGCTTTCCTCTTTAATTGTGCGATGATCGGACAGGCTGTGGACCCCATGCTTACGTCTACCTAAAGCCCAAGAGGACGGTGAGGTTTGATTCTTGTCTTGACGTGCCCTTAATGTTTTATTTTTGTGTTTTTTGTTGCTCTGGCTTCTGCCAAGTCATTGAGTATCTTCTGTGTGTCTTTCTATGCTATTGTTTTTTGCATTGATATATACACGAGCATCTTTGTGTTTTACTTATATTGACTATTAATGCTGCCTAGTCGGTAGAGATTATTTCATGGCGGGAATGTCTTTATTTAGACTGTCCTGTTTTATTGGGATGACAGTAGGGTAAGTGTGAGGTTTGGTGCATCCTAGGACCTGGTTTAAACCCCAGCGTCCTTTTTGTCACTGACCGTTGTCAACCCGTTTTGTGTGTGTTACGTCATATGCCATTATTCCTTATTAACCTTGCCATTCATGCTTGTCTTTTTGCGTGTTTTGGGATTTACTGTGTTCTTTGAAAGCTGCATTTCCTGTTCGACTTTTGTACTTATTTTTAAAGAAACTAAACCGCCAAACTGAAATAAAATAAAGGAATGCGCGTGCGCCGATTACAATACTAGATTTATTTTCGGGTACTTCAAATACCGGTAATTGAAAATGAGTAAACTGAAATAAAAGTAGGTAACTCATAATTCGACGTTCGGATATCAACATATGTACGTTGCGGTGCAAATCCTTTTAAAATATGCCTGTTGTTGGTGAGTTAGCAGTTTTAATGATTTATTTGGCAGGTGGCAGTCATATTTTGATGTTTAAAGGTGTTTGGCGCCTGTCACACTGTGAATTGATTGAATATTTATATTTATTTGTTGAAGTACACTTTTTGATTGTACCACATAAACGTTTGGATCAACGCAGATTGCATTAATTTGATATTTGGTTTACGAGTACAATACTTGTGATAAATGTTGTATATGGTGATTTATTATTTTCTGATCGTCTCTATTCTGATTTATTGAGGGACATTTGTTCATTTAAACGTTTATACCGTCATGATATGCATTACAGTTGTATGAAACAAAATATTATGAACTGAAGTTAAAGTAGCTATCCCACCAAATAACGGCAAACTTAATTACAAAACCGTTTATCAAAACTATATGCAGGTGTTCAGGTCATATACTAATGTATATATAATGCAGATTAAAAGTAAAGATGTATTAATGGGTTCTTAAAATACCCGTCTTTTTTACAATATTCGAAGTACGAGTTGGTAACTCTTTATTCGACACTCAAGTTTTGGAGTTCAGTCTGCCTGGTTAAATCCGTTTATATTGCGTCTATATAGTTTGAATTCGCAAAATATTTAAGTTATATATACATTGTCGTTCGAAGTATGAACTATCGACATGAAGCACTTTGAACATTTTCCGAAAGGCGCTTCAAGTATTCACCATTGCATGTTGATGTCTTCTCTTCTGGCATCAATAATTAAACATATTTGACCTGATTTTTAACCACCTTTATTGTTTTTGTTTTGTTTTTGAGTCAACGATATCCTGTGTATGCATGATGCATGCAGAATTAACTGGTAAGAAATGTGTATGGTAAATCATATATGCCTTACATATTATTCTCTTTTATAAACAAGCGGAACTAGATTTCAATTATAAAACTATTACTTAATAGTTACTAAAATGGGAAAGCATGCATAATGATGAATATATTCCAAATAAAAGTAGATATAAAGTCGAACAGGAAATGTAGAAACACAGAAATAAACAATACTTAAATATGGTAAAAAGGCAAGATATGACATCACAAACATAAAACGGTTGGCAATATGACTACCGCCTTTGAACGCTGAAGATTTTGCTTTCCTGTTGTTTTTTTTCATGATCTTAATACAAGTACGATTATAGTCCTTTTTGACATTTTCCACACAGCTCACATCTATTCGTCCATGGTGTGTTGTGTAAGTCCATTCAAGGCGATATTTTGTAACGGCAGTGCGACTGGATTAATATGATTAATTACAAGAAGATGATTATTTTTACTAAAATTATGTAAGACTGCTAATTTGCTTGCGTCTACAATATCGATTTGGGTAAGCCAATACGGATTTAAAGTGGTGTTTTGGTACACTTCGATGACACATTAATATTAATGATTGAACAAATGCAAGTTATGTAGGAAAACTAATGAGACATGTCATTTTTTTTAAAGATTACTATGTGTCCCTTTCACCCGTTGCAGGAATTGTATGTTAGCCGCGAATGTATTATATTTGAAAATAACCTACAAACTACAGGTAATACTCTAACGGAAAGTATGTTACTTGATTATGATGTTAATATTGGTATGTTAATTGAAATACCATGACCAAAGCAAGCACCAACGCTCCTTTAATAGAAGATATATCTGTTGATGAACTGAAATAGCATTTATAAGGAGATCGGGCTTAAAGCAGTCTTTGACGGACAGAATGTGGACTCTATGAAATCCTCAAAGGATGGTAGCGTTTGATGTTTGTCTTAAATCTTGTTTTCTCATAATGCCTATAATTACATGTATTATACATTATTCTCATATTCAACGATGCGATTAGAAACACGCCAAAGTAAAGAAAGATAAAAATATCGGACAGGGAAAGCAGCATTCAAGGACGACAGTCAACCACAAAAAGACAAACGAGAAGCCAAAAGTAATAAAAAATGCAAACGACATCACAAACACAAAAGGTTTGACAATAGGACTACCGCATTGGAACGGTCAGTGGCAACAAAGGCCCCTGGGGGGTTTAAACCGGTTCTAGGGTGCACCAAACCTCTAACTTACCCTACTGTCATCCCATTAAAACAGGACAGTTTAAATAAAGAAATCCCCGCCATGATCTAATCACTAACCAACAAGGCAGCATCAATAGGCAATATAAGAAAACACAAATATGCTCGTGTAAATATAATACAAAAAACAACAACAATAGCCTAGAAAGCCACAATGAAGGTACTCATTGACTTGGCAGAAGCCAGAGCAACAAGAGAATAAACCATTAAGGCATATAACGGTATGAAGGTAATTACATGTATATCAATACTCTTCTTCAAAAGAACACTTTCGTAACTTGTATTATTTTTATTTATTTATCTATTTTTTATTATATTTTTCTATAGTTACTTAGTCTTAATTGTTATTATCTATTTTATACTTAATTGCTGTATGATCATTCTAAAAGTGAAAATTATGTTTACATTATGTTGTCTCAGCGTCTCAAGTCGTGTTTACGGCGGGATATAAAAACATTTATATCGTACTGTAATGTATGTATATATGTAATTTTATATGTGACACTTTAATAAACAATAAAATTGTAAATTGTTGTTGTATTTTGCAATATGTTTGCATGCACTATCATGTGAAAACACTTCAAAAATACTCGTATATAAAAACTACGATATACGTATGTACAGTATATCGTAGCATATCGTACCTGATGGTATTAAAATGCATGGATAACAATGTCAGATTATTGCGTGGAAAATATATTAATATCAATAATTGCTCTATGAAAACGATTGCTTTAAATTGCATATACTATAATGCTGTATATGTATATAAATATTTTTTCAGCTGTAATATCAAAGTTTACTGTAAATGTATATGTGGTATAATGCGGCATATGTATATAAATATATTTTCAGGTTTTAAATTGCAAAGGATTATGCATATTGTATGTATATGATAGCTTTTAAATTGCCAAATGATTATGCATATTGTATGTATATGATAGCTTTTAAATTGCCAAATGGTGACCTTGTATGTACAGGCCTGTTCACATCATTGCATGTATGTTGATGTGGATAAGCACATCAAAAATGCATTCGCTATAAATTACCTTATATATAGCATCAATTAATGTTAAGAGGCTGAGGGATAGCAAAAAAAAGGAGACTTATTTTTCATTGTTTAGACAAGAAAAACTTTGACATTATTTTAATTCAGGAAACTCACTGTAAAGATGATTTTGAGTCGAAGCTCTTGGATAATCAATGGGAAGGGACATACTTCTTGAACAATGGCAACGGCTCATCGAGAGGTATCGCAATTCTAATTAAAAAGCAATTAAAATTGACAATTGCGGACATTATAGAAGATGACAACCGTCGATTTTTATCGTTATGTGTTGGAATAGATAATGACTGCACCTAACAATGGGAAAGCTAGGAAATGTTTTTACCATTATATAAATATCGATACAGGTTGCTTTCCGGAAAGCTGGTCTAAGGGTTTTATGATTCCTCTACATAAAAAAGGCGATATAAACTCTGTTAACAATTACAGGGGAATTACATTAATTAATTGTATGAGTAAACTATTTACAAGCATCTTGAATACGCGGATTGACAAATGGTGCGAAAATAATAATATCATATCTGATGCTCAATTCGGGTTTAGAAAAGGGAGGTCAACAACAGATGCAATATTTATTTTGCATAGCATTATAAACAACATTTTAAACGACAAAAAAAGACTTTATTGCGCATTTATAGATTTGAAAAAAGCGTTTGATTCTGTCTACAGAAACGCGTTGTGGTTAAAACTATATAAATGTGGTGTCAACGGGAAAATGCTTAGGATAATTAGATCCACGTATGATACAGTTAAAGCATGTGTTAAGTCCTGTGGATCTTACTCTGAATTCTTTGATATTTCTATCGGTCTAAAGCAAGGTGATATTGTCTCACCGATTATGTTTTCTATATTCATAGAAGATTTAGAATTGTTCTTATTAAACAGAATAGATGGTGGTTTATCCCTTAATGATATCACTTTAATACTGTTGCTTTTTGCTGATGATATGGCTGTACTGGGATCAAGCCCAGATGACCTTCAGCTAAGTCTTAATAGACTCTATGAATACTGTGAATCCTGGGGTCTTGAAGTTAATATTGAAAAGACAAAAATAGTTGTATTTCGTAAAAGGGGTAGAATTAAAGAATGTGAAAGGTGGTATTATAATGGAAGTTTATTAGATGTCGTCGATGATTTTAATTATTTAGGTGTGGTTCTTAATTATACTGGCTCCTTTTCGTTAAACCAACAATGTCTTTGTGGAAAAGCCTTAAAAGCAATGAATATACTCTTGGTTAATATACGAAAATATGAATTGAAACCAAAATTATCTCTTCAGCTTTTCGATGCTTTTGTGGCATCAATATTAAATTATGGAAGTGAAATATGGGGGATTACAAAATCAAAAGATATTGAGAGAATACAGTTAAAATTTTGTAAAATTATTTTAGGTGTTAAACTTACCACAAGCAATGCTGGTATTTACGGAGAGCTCTCTCGTTACCCCTTATACGTTAATAGATATGTAAAAATGATCAAATATTGGTATAAACTATTGTCTACAGAGAACATTATACTAAAAGCAATATATAAGGATTTGTTATCTAACTGTAATAAGGGCGCGAAGAATTGGCTAACTAATATAAGGTTTATCCTAAACAGTAACGGTTTTAATAATGTCTGGGATAATCCCATGAGTGTTAGTTTTAAACTGTTTCCTTTAATATTTAAACAAAGATTAATAGATAATTTCATGCAACAATGGAGATCTGATATAGAAGGCAGTAGAGTTTTAACGCTATATAAGGTGGTGAAAGAGAATTTTGATTTTGAAACATATCTAGAAACATTATGCTCCAAACAATTAAGAAGTTGTATAACAAGAATAAGATTATCCGCTCATTGTTTAAGAATAGAAACAGGGAGATACTCAAGAGGTAGAACAGAGAGAAACGAAAGAGTGTGCGAAATTTGTAACACTAACGCTATTGAAGACGAGTACCATTTTATTTTGATCTGTACTACTTACTCTAACATTAGAAACAAATATATTCCTAAATATTACACGACTAGACCAAGCATGTTTAAATTTGTAGAATTGTTGCAGTCATTAAACAAAAAGATTATTCTTAGATTAAGTAAATTCATTTCCGATGCACTTGTATTAAGGCTATCTACATCCATGTTAACAGACTAAAAAAAACAAAAAAAACAACACTAGATATCTTATTTTAGAACATCCTCGTTTATCATTGACATACCATAATATATGTATGTTTTTGATTGTTTAAATATGTATGAAACAAAAAAAACTTAGTGATTATTTTGTTGTATTTGCAATGTTAATATCTGTCACGTGTGTGTATATTATAATTATCATATATTTGTAATGATGAAAAACTGTAATAGTTTAAGTCAATAAAAGTATCTATCTATCTATCTATCTATAAAGAATATAATAAGCCAACATAGCCTTCCGAACTTAATTGGAGGGGATTCTAACTGCGCGCCGAATCGATTTATCGACAGAAAATCGCAAACAAATATAATAGGTCAAGATGAGGGATTAACGGAATTAAGCGATATGATAACTATTTAGATTTTAGAAGATGTTTGGCGCAGACGTTACCCTAATAAGCGAGAATATACCTTTGCGCAGTCGCAATCCGAGTCCTGAATATATTGTAATAAATCGATCGACTACGAAATTGATCAGATCAAAATAAGACATTTTCAGTACACTGATCATGATGTCATCTCATCAAGACTTAATACAGAATTATTCGAACCCGGCCCGGGAATATGGAAAATGAACGCTAGCATATTAGCTTATGCTGATTATAAAGAAATTATCGAAACATTTTGGGCATCTTGGAAAAATGAAATCTGTAACTATAAATCAAAAAGGGATGGTGGGTCATGACGAAACTCAAAATAGAAAGCATTTAAATAGATTATAGCAAACAAACTGCGCGGAAGTACACGAAGATTAAAGAGATGGAAGACAAATTACATTTGCTTAAAAATAATAATGATGTCACAAATGAGGTGGAAATCGATTTCCTGTTTAAACATATTTATGATTATTATAAAATGCAATGAAACGCCGCTAAGATAAGGTCAAAGGCCAACTTTTTAGAAAATAATGAAACATCTACCAAATATTTATTTAATCTAGAGAAAAAATGAGGGAAACAAAAATTGTGGACAAAAATTAGATGCGAATATGAAGAAATAAAATATGATATAGAAAGTATTTTAAAAGAGTAAGTTTTACAAAAATCTATTTCATCAGAAGGCATCGACATAGAGTCGGCAAACAATTTAGCATCACAAATCGAAAACACACTAAAACTGGAAGACGCACAAAGTCTCGATTCTAAATTAAGCTCCGAAAGAAGTTAAGGCAGCGATTTTTTTTAAATTTAAATCAGGCAAGTCCCCGGTGGAAGATGGCATTTTATGTGAATGGTAGCAAACATTCTGGTACTTGATAAAAGAAGAATTTGAGATAGTCATCAATGAACTATTAGATGAATACTTACTATTAGATTCACAATACAAAGGACTATTATCCCTCATATATAAAAACGGGGAATGGGAAGACTTAAAGAACTCGCGACCTCTAACATATCTCAATGTCGACTATAAAATAATTGCCAAATACTTTTCCATTCGTCTTAAACCAATTCTGCCTGACTTAATACAACTCAATCAAAAGGGTTATGTACATGGACGATATTTAAGTCAAGCGAACCTTTTTTTTTCAAGATTTGATTGAATACACTGACTCTGAGGATATTGAAGGACTAATCATTTTTTTTTCTTGACCAAATTAAAGCATTGGACTCTATCGAATGGCAATGGATACAAATATGTTTTGAAATACTTGGATTTGGGGACAAATTTATTAAGTGGATCTTCTTGTTGTTGACATTCTCAAAAACCGCTATACAAACAAACGGCTTCGTAACTGAGTATATTGATATTACAGGTTCGATAATACAAGGGTGTCCATTCGCCCCGATATTGTACATTCTTCAAGCCAAAACAATGACATGCGCAATTCGAAATGACCGAACAATTAAAGGGATTACTTTACCGCCACAGGACGGTGTGCAAATGGAAGCAAAATTAAATAAATATGTAGATGACACGCAATTGTTCATTAACAATGAAAGCTCGTTCCCTAAATTATTTCAACACTTTAATACCTATGGAAAGGCTTCCGGCGCAAAAATAAACAAGCAAAAAACAACGGGTCTTTTTATAGGAAGGCATAAAAACAAAATTCCAACATTGCACGAGATAAGTTGGACAAAAACATATGTTAAAACACTAGGAGTCTGTCATGGTTACAATATTGATAACGATGCTATCTGGCTAGATAAAATTAACAAAATAAAAAACTGTATACAGTTTTGGAAATCCAGAGATCTTAGTCTTCAAGGGAAAATACTCATCCTTAAAACATTTGCGCTGTCAACGATGAAGTTCGAGATAGAAACGAGAGGAATCCCAAAAACATTTGCAAATATTTTACAAAAAATGTTTTTGTATTTTGTTTGGAATGGAAAAAAACACTTGACGCTAAAACTACAAGGATTATAAATTCTGACTTATAACTGGAATGCAGTAGGGAAACATTATCTACTACAATTCGATCGCAAATACTCGCAAAACAATTTCCTGTGCAACTGCTCTTCTATCGAAGGATTAACAAATCAAGCACAATTAACAGAGTGTTATCGGAATGCAATTTCGGCGTGGATATCATTTAGGAAATTCGAAACACCAAATATCTTAATCTAGTTCGCAGTCTCCGACTGTTTGGAAATCATGAAGTCACCTTTAATAACAAACCACTATTCTTTAAATCCTTCTTAAAGAGCGATATACACTCTCTTATAGATATTTGGGATGAACAAAGATACAATTTTATTCAAGAACAAAATCTTTTCCGTAAACTCAATTTTCAGACATAACTGGATATCGAAATGGGCTCAAATTAGGAAAGCAATACCAAGTAAATACCTAAGTGCTATAATATCACGAAAGCAGTCACCATTGAATATGGAAAAGACACATGTCTTAAATTATAAAAAGAAACTAATATTACCATGCCAATTAAGACATAAACATATAAAAAGGTATTAAATTCAAAAACAGATTCAAAACTAAAAACGGAGATCAACTGGGATCAAAAATTAGCACTAAATCAGACACAATGGGAAATTGTATGGATGAATATTCACTACTCTTCTGCATCCATGAAAGCTAAACAATTTCAATGGAAAAATTTACACAGCACAATATTTTCAGAGCATAAACTTAACATTATGCACTTATCTAATGGATTATATAATATATGCAAAAGGGAAAGGGAAACGCTCATCCACCTTTTTTTTAACTGTGACATAATTAAACAAGTATGAAATTTATATAGAATCTATTTTCCAAGATATATTTGAATTACTGGAATTTTAAATCATAAACTTCAAAAACGTGGATCTTGGTTTTTATCAAATTCCATTCAATTATGATATTGTCAATACCATAATTTATGAAGCCAAATGGCAAATATGGAAATTTAGGAACATTCACAAGTTCGAGAATAAATCTCCTAGCTCTGACGTCCTACTTCTACATATAAAGCAATCGACAAAATACCTCTTTATATGGCAAAACATGAACCGTGAAAACACGACAGCAATTAATTATATAAAACAGTTATAGCACTGTCAGGCTTCGTAGCAGATATATTCGTGAAAAAATTTCTTTTGGTTTCAGTGTTAACTTTAATGACTAAAGATTGTTCAAAATATGTACATTTGATGGTTTAAAAAGGGTTAATAAATGGCATGCTATTTTTATTCTTGTATTTCGTTTCGTCAAGAGGATGGTTCTGGCATAAGCATGGTATATAATATCCAATGACCCACAATGACTAAAGATTTTTCAGATTATGCACATTCTATGTTTTAAAAGCGACTAATGGCTGACATGCTAATTCTCTTCTTGAATTTCGTTTCTTCAAGAGGATGGTATTAACATAAGCATGATATATAGAATTTGGAAAATAAATCTGAGTTGTTATCTAACCACTTGCATTATGATTTAATCAAGCAATGTATTTACGTTAAAAAAGAGTATGATAATGGACCTTTGGAAACGGTCGAAAACGACACGAAATATTGCAGTCTCTCTTTGATTGAGACTGTTCATGAGCGGTAGTAAAATATGCTAGCTACCGCTCACACCCTCTAGCCCCGGGTTGAGCAGAACTCAATATTAATAAATCAATAGTACAACATTTTAACCATCTCGAAGATGGCATGCATATGGCGGCGGACATGGAGTATCTTTCTTCCCCATGTCGTACGTAATTCTACATGTTAATATTCTGAATTATGTACGTACATATTGAATACATGTTTATTGTACGGTGTGACTGGGGGAGGGTTCCCCGACACCACACACCTATGACGGAGAATTAAACGGGTTTCCTGACAGAAACTCAAAAAAATAAAGAGTGAGTTTGGTGCAGCCTATAGCCTGGTTTAAACTCCAGCGGCCTTTATTGCCACTGACCATTCCAAGGCGGTAGAGCTATTGTCAACCCGTGTATATTTGTGACCTCATATCTTGCATTTGATTCATCTTTATCGTTGTTGATTATTGTTGTGCGTATTGTGATTGACAGTGGTCGTTGGGTGCTGCATTCCTGACTGACTTTTAAGACAAAACGATGTAACTAATATAACAAACGATCATATAAATTATTTAAAGTTGATTAATATGTCGCAAGTTATACATTTCCATATCATTATTGCGGCGATATATCTAAACTTCAATGTCGGGTTGCGCTGATACTTTCAGAAACGGGTAGATATTGACATTTATAAATAAAATAAAAATGAGCATAATATATTACTTGCACAAAGGAAGTTCAAGATGACATATCCTGACTGTATTGCGAGCTAATACATGAAATGTGCTGAGAAGCGAATACTAATACGTAGTGTAAGAGGACGCAAATGTTTTCCGCGGAGCATGTTAAAGAATCAAAGGAAGCTATACATAGTTGCAGTAGGGCAATGATCCCGTAATCCTATGTATCCTTCCATCTGAGGTCAGCTCGAGGTAATCGTTAATTGGTTGATAAGCATGATAAGCCATTAAACAACTTTTCGTTTCAATTAGTTGTTTTTTTCTGATTTAATTAAATGATAAAATTAACAGCCAAAGCATTTTAGATTAAATCAGTTTAATTAATATCATTGTAAATATTGATAACTCGAATTGACTTAAAGGAACTAAACCACCAACTTGCACTAAAATAAAAGAATGCCTGTGTGTCGATTAAAATACTAGATTTATTCATGGGTACTTTTTATTTTATTTATGTACCACATAAACGTTTAGTTCAACGCTGATAACCTTAATTTGAAATTTGGTTTACGAGTACATTACTTGTGATACATGTTGTATATGATGTATATTGTGATTTATTATTTTCTGTTCTCCTCTATTCGGGTTTATTGAGAGACATTTGTAAATTTAAAATGTTATACCTTCATACTATTTATGGTAATTGTACTAAACAAAATATTATGAATATAAAGTTAACAAAGTATTGTTTGTCTGTAAATTAAAGTGTAATATGAATGATATTAAATTCGACATTAAATATTCAAATGTATATTTTAAACGTTAAATGGTCTTATACAAAACCTCAAAGACGGGAATTATATCAGTCAAATACTGTATGGTTTCGTAGTATGAAATATCAACATGAAGCACTTTAGACATTTCCCGATAGGCGCTGCAAGGATTCTTGCTAGCATTTTGAAGTTTTCTCTTTTGTCAAAAATAAGGAAATCTAGTTCCCCTGGTTTTTAACTTTTTTTTTTTTATTTAACAATATCCTGTGTATGCATGATGCGTGCAGAATTAGCTGGTAATAAATGTGTCGGTAAATCATACATAGCTTACATATTATTTCTCTCATTTTCTTTCATAAGCAAGCGGAACTAGATTTCAATTATAAAAAATATTATTTAAAGTTAGGTACTAAATGAAATATAAATGATGTATATATTCAACATAAAAGTAGATATAAAAGTCGAACAGGAAATGTAGGAACACGGAAACAAAATATACAAATATGATTTAAGGCAAGATATGATATCACAAACATAAAAGGGTTGACCACCGCCTTGGAACGGTCATTGGCCAAAAAGGCCTCTGGGGAACAAGAATGCGTTAAAATGAAATGTAGGCTGAAGATTTATCTTACATTTTCATACAATATCTAATCTGTTCACTATATTCTTTAATCTGCACATATGCATCTATCATCAGATAAGATTTTACTGTATGCGCAAGTAAAGTCTCCCCTCGGGTAAAATATCACAGCTGATCCGTTTTTGTTCTATTGGATATGCTCAACAATAGTATTATATTATTCAATAATAAAAAATACATCACCATGTTCCGGAGATGGTTGCACACACTTGGGTATAATTAACGCCAGGACTCTGACACGTTTTTCATCATGTTCATATATAAATCCAAATATGAATGTTTGATGGAGACGAACAACACGGCTTAGATTTGACAGATTTCTTCGCACGTTACACGGGTTTAAAGTGTACATTTAACTCTGTATGACATCCTCGCTTGGTTTCGCATACATTTTTCTTTAAAACATAATAAATAACTAAACTATGCTCCTAAAAAACGCACATAAAAACATGTTTAGAAACATTTCTAGCTCATGTTTAAACTATATGTGACCGTCGACTGTATTTTTTTGTTAAGACAGACGAACCACCTTTGGCAGGGTAAAGTAAAACCAGTACAGTTTACCTCCCGCCATCCGATCCGAAAGAAGCGACACTTTCTCACTTACAAGTCGAGCTTCCAGTGGGAATCGAACCTACATCGGTGAGAGACGTGAAGTTTTCAAACGCGGCGTCTGTCTTTACCATCCATCCGGCCACGAGGCATTCGAAACTTTATATCATATAAAGTAAAGAAATCACATGCATTGCTGTTTCCGTATTAAACAATTAATTGCTATAACGTCAGTTAGCATGTCACCGGCATTATTACATGATTTATTCTAATGAAGACTCCGATCATATGATAGAATACAGGCGCCAAACGTGTTTACCTAATCCACTATGCTATGAGGACTGGCGTCGTCGGTCGTCTTTTTCATGAAGCTGAATGAAGTACGTGTATCGACCTTTTTCCACACAGGTCACATCCATTCATCCATGCTGTGTTTTGTAAGTCCTTCAATGATTATTTTTACTAAAATGATGTAAGATAGCTAATTTAGTTGCTACTACCGTGAATATCGATTTAGGTGTGCCAAGAGGGACTTTATTTGGCGTCTTGGTACACATCGACGACAATGATATATGTAATAAAGGCATGCCTAAGAAGCTATATCTATAATCACAAGTATACGCCAGCTATTATAATGTATTATTATCATTAATAAAAATGCTAATAACAAATTGCCACATAGCCAGTCTAGTCGTCTACTTCCGGAGGAGTTATTAAGAAGGCGTCCATTATCAGCAATCAGCAATAAAAAAGAACTACGCAATATTTAAAAAAAAAAGAAAAAAGATAGAGATTAGGCTGATAGGTATTGGTACGTTTAATTCTTAGTAATGAATGATGCTTTATCAAATTGGTCTAGTCGTCTTAAAGGGGCACACTGTAATCCTGAAGTATTTATCAAGCATCAAATAAGTGTCTTGATGCATACGTCTAGCGTTACGAGTAAAACTGTAACAAGAAAGGAAGCAAAACCAGTAATAATTATTTTGAAAACATAATCAACAAATTTATTCAAGTATTACAATAAAACATAGTCACTTACATAATACACATGAATTAGATCCAGTATTTCGGCTTTAAATCCGATTTAAGAATAAAGTCCAAATAATATTGGCATGTGTCCTTATAATCTAAATTGGTAAGTGTCCCTTTAATCCAATATCACTTCAAGTCTTTCCTGGTTTATTTATTCACCATAGTCCAAATAATCCAATGTCCCTTGGTGCATCCCATAACCTGTTGTAAACCCCCATCGACCTTTTTTGCCACTGACCGTTCAAAGGCGGTGGCCAAATTGGTTTAAACATATTTTATTGCATTTTTGTTTGTTTGCAAAGTGAGGTAACAAATACTAACGAAAAGTACGTTACTTTGTTGTCTGATGTTAATTTTGGTATACCGAAATGCCATGGCGAAACCATGCAACGACCCTGGTTTAATAGAAGACCTCTATGTCGACGAATTTGAATAGCAGTTATAAAGACAAAGCCATGTTTCAGGGCAAAAGTTGAAACTAATATAAGTAACGATTATATGCATTATTTAAAAGTTGTTTTTTAAGTTGATGAATATGTTACAAGAGAGACAATTCCATATTATTATGGAGGCGCTTTACAAAACTTCAATGTCGGGTGGCGCTGACACGTTCAGAAACGGGTAGATATTGACATTTATAAATAAAATAAAAATGAACACACATGAAGTGCAAGATGACACATTTGAAATGAATTTTATCGTCGCACAGCTGATGTCATTAAGCGACTTTCCAGTTTTCAGTGGTGGACGAAGACCGAAGGTTCCACATGCGCAGTTTTCATAGAACCACCGACGTTCCGCATTCCAGATGGATACCTTCTTCGCATAACAATACCTGGTCCCATTAGGGCTGAAACCCTAAACGGTAAGGGACAAGTGATCTCAAGTCAGAGACTTTAACCACTCGACCACGGACTCTCCTATGTTTGACTATGTGATGAGCTGACAATTTAAATGTGCTTAGAAGGAATACTCTAATGTCATCTTCTAGTGAATTTAAATTATTATATGGGGTCGCGAAGGTTTTCCTCCAATCTATGCAATAGGTACGATAGAGAAATTTTCCAGGATTCCTATGTACCCTTTCAGATGAGGTCGTTTAGAAATAACCTTTATTGTTTTGATAAGCTGCTAAACAACATTTTATTACATTTATATTGTTTTCTGATTAATCAAATGAAAAAATTAACAGGCAAAGCCGTGTAGCTTAATGTATCTTATAACACTATTGTATTTTAAAAATTGATAACTCGAACTGAATCTCGGCCAATCTCATTTAATTATATTGTTAGTATGTTGGCAGCTTTATTCAGAACTTTAAAGGGTTTTGCAGTGGCCATAGTGTGCTTTGTTTTGTATCTTACTATTTGTTTGGTTACATTACGTGGTCCCGCCTTAATTCCATTTAGCGATTGGAAAGCTTAAAGACAGGATACTAGCGAGGATTCTGTACAAATAAAATCGATTCAAGCTAACATGCAGGCCTTATTGCCTACTGACCGTCCCAAGTAGGTAACCCTGTCTTCACCACCCTTTCTGTTGTATTTTGTCTTTTTCATTGTATAATTAATTAAATGTTGCTCCTTGTTTGTAGTACAGTGCGGACCATTGCCATTGGAGGCTGTGGTTTCTATAGGACCCTGTATCTCGTTTTTTATATTAGCAGGATTTTATAACGGACATTTTGACAATAAAATACCTTTAAAAACCTTTTTTACAGACACACTTCGATAACCTATTTAAAATTACCTATTAAATGTTTTAAGTTTACAACATGCGAATTTGTTAAGCCGAAATTAGGGTTTTATTTCATTCCCCAGCCAACGCCGTTTTCGCTTCTTGGAGAAGGGGTTGGATATGGTATGAAAGTTATTCGGACCATGTAATGAGTACAGTTTTTGAACGTACCATATAACGTTGAGATTAACGTTGAATGCCGTATGTTGATATTTGGTATACATTACTTTTGATTGACGTTTTATATTGTGATTAAGTATTTTCTGTTTGTCTCTACTCTTCTTTATTGAGAGACATTTGTTTATTTAAAAAGTAATATTTATGACAATTGTATTTAACAAAATACTATGAACAGAAGTTAACAAAATATTGTTTGTCTGTAAACCTAAAATGTAATACGATTTATTGTATTGTTTGACATTAAATGTGTATTCTAAATGTTAAATTGTCTGACACAATAAATATTGAAAAGGTGATCCTTTGGAAGCAACAAATACAAACAAGTGAGTAAAGTAGAGAAACCTCAAAGTAGAGTGTTGTATCAAATACTGTATGGTTTCGTATTATGAAATATCAACAAGAAGCACTTTCGACATTTCCCGATTGGCGCTTCTAGGATTCTCGCTAGTATTTTAATGTCTTCTCTTCTGACAGCAATACCGAAGCCTATTTCACCTGGGTCCCATTTTATGAAACAACTTACATGTTGAGTCTTTCACCAGATACCCAGGCAGATGTTATTGAAGCGTGTAATGACACCTCTCGGTATCTGGATGACATATTGAACATTGACAACCCTTTCTTTCCAACTATGGTTAATACTATTTATCCTTAAGAACTTCAGCTTAACGAAGCTAAAATATCTGATAATAACGCTTCTTTTCTTGATTTAGATCTCTCGGTTGAAAATGGTGAAATAATTAGCAAAATCTATGACAAGAGAGATTAATTTTAATTTTGACATTGTTAATTATCCCCACGTGGATGGGGATGTTCCCCGAGCTACTTCTTATGGGGTGTATCTGTCTCAACTTATTCGTTTTTCTAGAGCTTGTACTCGAGTTGAGGACTTTAATATTCGTAATCTTTATATAACTAAAAAGTTACTCAATCAGGGTTACCGTTACCATAAACTTCGTAAAACCTTTGCAAAATTTTATTATCGTAACCCTGATCTTCTTTCCAAATATAAATGTAATTTAAGGACTCTTCTGCGACAAGGACTATCACAACCTGACTTCTATGATGATGTGATTTATAAACTTCTTAATATTCTTGGTCATGATCACTTTCATACTACATTGTATCTTTGTTAAACTTGTTACTAAGTTTATCAAAAGAGGTTATGACCCTTTCATTTTGCAACGTACTGCATGCTTGGTGGTGGACCCGTTTACAGTTCGCCACTATGCTTTCCTCTTTAATTGTAAGATGACCGGACAGGCTGTGGACCCTATGATGAGGCCTACCTAAAGCCAATTGGGACGGTCGCGTTTGATGTTTGTCTACGATCTTTCTTGTCGTACCCTTAATTGTTTATTCTCTTGTTGCTCTGGCTTCTGCCAAGTCATTGAGTACCTTGTTTGTGGCTTTCTCTGCTATTGTTGTTTTGTATTATATTTACACGAGCATATTTGTGTTTTAACTTATATTGCCTATTGATGCTGTCTTGTTGGTTAGATATTAGATCATGGCGGGGATTTCTTTATTTACACTGTCCTGTTTTAATGGGATGACAGTAGGGTAAGTGTGAGGTTTGGCGCACCCTAGAACCGGTTTAAACCCCCAGTGGCCTACTTTGCCACTGACCGTTCCAACGCGGTAGCCCTATTGTCAACCCTTTTGTGTGTGTGATGTCGTTTGAATTGAATATTACTGTTGCCTTCTTGTTTGTCTGTTTGCGTGTTTGTTTCTGTGTTTTATGGTTGACTGTCCTCCTTGAATGCTACTTTCCCTGTCCGATCGTTTTATATTTCTTTACGATAATTTTGATCGTAAATCAATTTCTTAAATGTTTTACTATAAATTACACTTTTCAAATAAATGTTATATTAATTGCATATTATACAACTATACACCAATGTGACAAAAGTAGGTAAACAGACAAACAAATGTAGTAACAAACATTGAAATACAGTACAGTGGAATGAGCTTCGAAACAAAGGTTCCTCTTACTAAACATTGCATACACATATTTCGAAAGTTTATATGGATCTGTTGTATTTAATAAATTGTAGAAGACATAAATACTGTCAAAGTTATCGCATATGACATCGAAAAGGTATTTTTTTCGTAAGTTTGTATAATACGAACATTTCATAAGAATATGCATTTCGTCTTCTATTTCATGATAGTTACATAGCACACATACTCTATGTTCATATGGACTATTATTGCGTCTGCATGTTTCAACAAGAAGAGAATGTGATGAACATTTAAGTTTAGTGTTTGCCCTACTTTTTCCTCCAATCAGACGGTGGGGAATTTTATAAAAATGGCGAACTTATTCATGTAAATTTCTAACGATCACCAATTTTAACCATTTAATCATTAAGTTATCGCTTACTAAATAATAATAAATACGCTTATGCGCATGCTCCGAATAGACCCGCCTACTCATGAATAAAGTGTTTGCTCATGCGCATACGGACAGTACAAGTGCCGTGTTACAGAAACAGAGTGAAATTCTGCGTTAATGGATTTTTCAGAAACACAATGCAGGAGGGATACAGGATGTCGTCTTAGGGGCCGTAATATAAATCGTAAAAAATAACAAAAAACACCCATTTTTGAGCTAAATTTAGATTTAAAGGGGTAGGGGTGGTCATGCCATTTAAGTGGGGACGTAAATATAGATTTTCTTTTTGATTTTTTTTTTCCAGATTTTTATTTCTTCCGTCTCGATCCGCGCCTGAATTGTGGATAAGGAAGAGTACAAAAAACAACCTTAAAACCGAAAATAAAGGCAAAAAGAAATATTTTATTTATTTAAACTAAACAATCTGATTCAAAAGCTCAAGAATAAAAAATAAACACACACATTTCCCGAATATGTAATCGGTAAACTGTCTCGAATATTAACACTATTGACACAAAAACATTAAATATCATTGCAATTCTTCTTCCGTCCTTAATAATAACGAGTTTTTTTTACACATTTCGGTACGTACAGAGTCAGACTTTCGTCTTCCATTCTCGTCTGGTTATTGATAATGGAATCCGAGGCATCTTCAATTTGAACAGTATTTTGAGATGACAAAATCTTATTTTCATCATTGCTGATATCATTTAACATCGTAAAGTTTTCACGTTGATATTCGTGACATCACTACTTCTATGTTTACTCCGACTTGTAACCGACTTATCCGAAAATCGTTCATTATAGAGCGTGGTACAAAGGCTCACACGGGCTGAATGGTTTGTTATATTTTTTCCGTCGGTGGAAATACTGGCTTTATCAAAAAACGTCTTCATCATCTGTCTTAAGGTATTTTGAGGGATCGACCCGCAGCTAAATCGCACTTTGTTGTTTTCGTCAATTCCACCTAAGGGTTTTCTGTAAAATTGTCCCTTTCTGGGTATTAAATCCAAGTATTTCTCGTAAATTTTGCAAATGCTATTTCGATTATCTACCTGTTCATAATGAATTATAGGATCGTTGTTTATTTTTCCTCACGCGTGGTATGAACTGTACACATTTTCTTCCATTAACATGATCAAAACCAAATTCGAACTGTTCGGCTTGACAGTCTAAATGTACCTGATATTCCCTAAATCCAAAAGCCTTTCCATTGTAGAAACATACATTGCTCAATCCAAGTGCAGTTTCTTTATTAAATACTCCAGTCTTCTATATTTTTTTCTTTTCATCATCTTCCTTGGTAGCAGGATCGGATTTCTTAAATACAGCGAAATTTGTATCGTCGTCTTTAAAGAAATTGACATTATTCACTGTTCTCAGATATCTCTGAATCGCACTGACAATTTTGAGTCTGTGTATTAGGAGGATATACCTCGCCGTCATTTCTCCGAATTTCAACAATAAATCTCTTCATCCAATAATCCAACAATCCGAAATCCTTTAACAAACCGACATCTTCAGGAATGGGAATACAGGTTCGGCGGCCGTTTCCGTGCGTGTATTCCGATTCGTTACCCAGTCTCTCCAGAGCAAAATAGCCCAAGCGTTACTTTGGCGAGTTTTCTTGGGAACGGCATTTTTATGTTGCTGTCGCAAATCATCAGTTGAAAGAGAGGAACCAAATCGACCACCAGGTTGGGGTTCTGCAAAAAAAATGCAAACAACCACGTTATAAATATGTTGCAATATATACATGTATAAATAAAGATTTTATTTAACAGTTTTTATTGACATTTTAGGCGCAGTATAAAAGGCATTTCGATTGCAACGGTGAACGTAATTTATGCGCAGTATAAAAGGCATTTCCGTTACAACGGCGAATGTATGGAGATGGGCATAATAAAAGCAAATAGTTTCATTGCAAAAATAAAATTTCAAGAATCTACCTCTTTTGGCAACTCTCAACATCTCTTGTGTAGATATTTCTAACAACTGGGTAGCCGTTAGATCATTTAAGCCAAATAGCAACTCGTCAAGATTTAAATCTATCATGTTGAACGACGGTCGATCAACCATAATTGTTCGTCTACTGTAGGGGCAAACGAGTACTAGACTGATCGTGTACAACGCAATTCTAGTTGTCACATGATTGTTGTAAACCATTCCAATTAAGGATTGAATGTGTAGTGTTTGTGTTTCGATTTTCAATTCCAAACATGGTATGGCACGCGCTTGTTTGGACACAAGGAGGCGGATTTAGTAGAAGCGCAAACGTGTTAAGAGGCATGGTTTCGTAGAAGCGTGGGTACTAAATTGAACAAAAGTAGGGCAAACACTAAGTCAGTTAGAGGTTAAGAAGTGACATTTTAACAATTAAAAACCCCGGTCAGTCGCTGCGCTCCTTCCCTTAGGGTTTCTTAATTGTTAAAATTTCATTTCATAGCCTTTAACTAATACTTAGACAGTGCAATTTAATTTTCAATGGTATGTTTAATGTTAGATACCTTTCAACATCCAAATGTGTTTTAACATTTTGATAATGAATAGCTTTGCTTGACTGGTTTATTTTGCCACGCCAATTATGCAAGGTACAATCTATTAAACGTTGATTAAAAATAGAAATACATAATTGGTTATCACCTATAGCTTTTGAAATCCACAAAAAAACAAAAACGATATTTGAATAGTAAGGATTTAACACGTGTTGCCCGGGTTACTCTTCCAACCTCATCTGAGCATACTTAACACTTGTTTAGGTTACCTTGTATTGTTCATTCGGATAAGATGTAGCCAATAGTTTATACATTTATAATAATAAGTAAAACATAAAAGAGAGGAAATCTGTCATAGTTCTGATCCATATGTTAAAATTGCCCATCCATAGTATCAAATAATTAAAAAAGTTCATAATGATCAAAGCAATCGACATTTCTGTAAAGTTTTATAGTGATTTAATCGATTTTCTTCTTTAAATTGTAAGCATATCCTTTTGCTTTGGTCCATATCAGTTTTGGGGTGAAAGACTATACCTTTTGTTTTCTTTAGACTAATTTGCAAACCAGTTCCAATGCAAAGGTTGGAAATAACATTTATCTGAGATTGTATGACTATAACGGTATCACTGCAGTTTTCCAGGTCATCGGCGTATAAAATTGCAAAAATATCATGCACTTCTTTTGAAATATGTATACCGTTTTTGCACGAAAGCTTTAATTCAAGTCATTAATAAATAGACTGAACAGAATCTTGCTTAATTTACATCCTTGCCAAAACCCTATTTTACATTTAAATAAGCCAGTATAACTATCACGACCAGTGCGATGGCATGATGGAAGATCATTGTACATGCAATTAAAAAGTGTCTGTTATTTACCACCCACTCATTTCCTTATAAGGTTGTATAACACCTCTGTATGCTCAATTGTATTGAACGCTTTACAAAAGTAAACAAACAGGTAATAAAATCTCCCGCCTTTTTACTGATATACTTTTGAACCATTGACATTAAAGGGACACACGGCAATCTGGAAGTGTTTGAAATGGGTGTCTCCATTTATATATCAGTATCATTTTTACTTTTACCCTGGTTACATTTAAATGAATCAAATTTTAAGTATTCACTATTTCGTCTTACTATACTACACTTTTTAATATATTATTGGTGCAATAATATAAAAACATAATACTATGCAAAAACAAATTGCTTAATTTTATTTTTATAATTAATATTAAAGAAATGCAAGCTATGAAGAAAAACTAGCAGGACGCCGTGAGTGTTTGAAAATAAATCGCCATGTGTCCCTTTAGCGTAAACAGATTATCTAGTGGAATAACCTTTTCTAAAGCCTGATCGGGCCTAATCAATCTTATTATGACTTTAAGGCCCAGGTTGATAATCTATTGAAATTATACCAGTTGAAATCTTGTTGTGTCTATAAGAGAAATACCGCAGAAGTTGTTAGCGTCATGTAATAATTTTGAACCGTATTTTTGAAGTTACTCCGACCGCAAACTATTGGAAAGACACCAGTATCAAATATTCTATTATACAAAGGTAGTAATACATCTGAGATGTCCGAAAGAGTGCATTTTACCATCTCTGCTACTATTCCTCTAGGACAATTTGTAAGAGAAATCATGACGTTGTTTACATGACGTCGCTACAGTACATGGCTGTAAATGCGTTCGCCCTACAAATCATGCGACACCTTCAAACAAATTTAACGTTACTAGCATGCATTTTATGAAGTAATATTTTAAATAATGATAAATAGTTAAGGTGTCTGAACGTACTGTATACCAAGCAAACAAGTGGGATTACTTGTTTTACTGTATACAAACACAGTGATTCGGTCCTCATTTGAATATGTAATACACTAGTTTATTACGAGAAATAAGTCATGGCCTTATTGCACTCCCAGAAGTCATGTTATGTGATAAATATAGTATAACAGTAACAAAGGTGTGTGAAGAGTAAAGTATTTTCTGGTAAAAAATATGTCGTTAAGTTATACATTGAAATAAATAAATATACATACATACATACATACATACATACATACATTAGTTTCCATAATATCACTCTCTCATTTTCTTTTTATAAACAAACGTAACTAGATTTCAAGTATAAACATATTCTTTAAAGCTAGATATGAACCCCGAAAGTATACATAATGGCATATATATTCATAATACAACTAGATATAAAAGTCGAAGCGGAAATGTAACATTCAAGAACCACAGTCAGACAAAATCACACACGTACACAATGTTACACAGATTATTCAAATGCAAGATATGAAGTTAAAAACATAAACGGGTTGACACTAGGGCTACAACCTTTGGACGGTCATTGTTAAAATAGGCCACTGGGCGTTTAAACCAGATTTAATCATTAATGTTTTAAACGTTAATGTATGCTAACGTTTTAGTTTCTATTTACATTTAGTGTTTAATCTGTTCACTATATATTTTAATCTATATCATTAGACACAATTTTACTGTATGCACAAGGCTCCTCTCAGGCAAAAGATAACAGCTGATTATTTTGTGATCTATCAGATATGTTCGGCAATAGTATTAAACAGTCGAATTGATCAGCAATTTTGCAAATGCAAGAGATAATATTCGATGAAAAGTACATTGTCATTTTCCAAAGGTGGTTGCATACACGTGGGTATAAATAACTCCAGGACGATGACATGTTGTGTCTAACTGTGTCTTTTATCCTCGATTGGTTTCGCCTACATTCGTCTTTAAAACGTTATAACTAAGTAACTTAACTATCCTCCGAAAAGAGAACACAAAAACACTTTTAATAACACGATGAATGGTTTAATGGTGTTTTATAATAATGCCAGTTATTACGTCACGAGCATTAACTACGTGATTTTATTGTAATGTTTTATTGTAATGTAGAAACTGATCGTATGCTAGAAACTACGTTGCTTGTGTTAATCTCACTTACAGAAAGTATCATGTACAGCGAGACCTTACCACTAAAGGGAACAAATTGTCTCTCAGCGAAAGTTGTATTTTTTTAAACAATACAATTTGGACTTTAAATTATAATCTATTAAAGCAGATGGTGTCTTTATAGAGGTGATTTTTTGAGCAGGGTGACCGGACAGATTGTACACATGCAAGATGACGTCTACCTAAATTATGAAAGACGGTAACGATTGTGGTTTGTCTTCATTCTTGCCTTGTCGTTCCCTTAATGGTACTATGGGTTCTTGCGATAAATTCTAAAACTGAATCGTGAAAGATATATTGCGGTTCTTGAAAATATGTTGATGTATAGCTTTCGTAACGGCGCCTATTTTGGAAGTGCGATTGACGTTATTGTGCTTGAGGTTGTGTTCTCGTTATTACAGAATCATCCATACACAATTTCAGCAAATCGGACCAACGGTATCAGAGAAAGTGCTGCTAACGCCGACGTCGACGGACAGTGTAATATTACTGAAGCCCTGTTGTTACAATTGTTTTGATTGAAATATGGTTTTTAATCTATTATAATCAATATTTTAATATGCGATTTCTTAATAAAAATATGGTACTTTCCCCAATACGGCGGCGATGACATAATATGTGGCGATGACATAATACATATCAAGTATATAATGAGTAAATGCACATATTATATTCTAAAATATTGTTTTTCGATCTTTAATACAAAAAACAAAAAAGCACGTCTAGTGTATTTCTTTATCAGCGTTTCAAATTATATTGTCTGTGTTTCTAGGCAATAGAACTCAAACTCCTTTACGCTATGTTTTTCGTTTTAAATTGTGAAGATTAACTTCGCCAAACAAATCAATGTAATAGTGTCACTTTAATTCAAATGAAGTGTAGCCTTTTATTTTTAGAAGCTACGTCCGTTAAACAAACACATTTAATTAATCAAGAGCAGAATTAATGCGCTTGTACTTATTTGCATTGACACGTGAATCCCGTTAGATAAAATGCCCTGCTTATCTCTAAACATGTCCTTTGTAGCTGCCGCTTTCATGTAAATTGATTTATCTCGTAGGTTTGGTACAGGCCAGGTTTCTACGCAAGGACTATTGTGATGTATAACTGTATGCCTACGGCACTGTTATAAAGGTTGAAGTTCCATTGTATCATGGTACTTAATATGTTGATGAAACAGTTTAAAGACAAAACAGACGTCAGAGTAGAAGTATGCACTTTGTTTACCTTCATATTTAAGCGTAAGATTTATTAGTCTGAAAGAAGGTAAGCGACATTTAAATTGTCTCCTAAGATATAAGCGATATGATGCCCACTGAAATGCAAGATATGAACAGTGTTCTCTAGTAACAATGTATGAACACTTGTTCGTAAAATATTAGTTTGCTTAATATCATGCGCCAGTTAGTTAGTTACCAGTTCCAGAAACGAGTGGTTGTTCCTTTTCGATTATTAAATGTCAAAATAAAAAGGAGGTTGTACGTAGTAAATATACGTCAAACGTAAGAACCTTGCATCCGTAGCGAACATGGGTGTCCTCCTTCAAACACATTAAGATAGTTCAGGCTATTTTTAAAAAACGCCTTGTTTATTATGTTTGTATATTCATATATGCATTTTTTGTTATATTTGTATCGCCTAACAATGCTGCTTAGTTTGTTAGTGGATAAAGCTAGCTGGGATTTCTTTTTTCTTTTTTTTTTGCTGTTGTTTTACAATATCCCGCTTGATTGAAATGACATTGATGAGGTTTGGAGATCAAATATTTGTAAAACACATTTGTTTTAGTTCCTGCTGTTGAAGTAGATAATAATGTAATGATTGTTTGACGCCTACATTACGTCAATGTTTTTTCCCAGGAATTCGGCAGCACTGATTCGTACACGCCAGTTCGATATACTGAGGAAGATGTTGTTTCCACGCATATAACTTGATGTAAAAATGTCAAGGCAGGAGTAGACAAACAAAAGGAAAACACACTTCCAACTGCTTGGGTATTTGCACTGTGATTGCTATGCTTTTGTTTATTATATTCATATATACATGATCATTTATGTGTCATATTGATATTGCCTATCAAGGTTGCCTTGTTTGTTTTAGAATATAACCTGGCGGAGATTTCTTTATTTACACTGCCTTCTTTTATTTTGATGACGGTTTGGTAATAATGAGTTTTGGTGCACCCTAGAACCTGGTCTGAACCCTCAGCGCCGTTTGTCCATTAACCGTTCCAAGGCTGGAACCATATTGTAAGCTTGTTTATGTGAGTGGTGTCACATGCTTCATATTAACATTGTAATTGTCATTTGTTTTAATGCCTGTTTTGGTTTGCTGTGTTCGGTGAAAACTACGTTTTCTGTTTGACTTGTATTCATACTTTCAACAACATATATTCAACACAATAGTAATATATTATAGGAATAGACAGATATGTTTTTACTTTATTTAAAGTAGTTTCGCAGAGTAGCATTTTTGAGCTCGTTTGCATCCTGGAAACAAAAAAGTTTCCCTTAGACGGTCTACTTTTACGTTCGTGCAAAATATAAATGCTCCCATCTGCAACATTTTTTTTTTAAATGAATTATTTTATTCTATCAAATATTCCATAATATACAATTCAATTCAATTCATCTTTATTTATTAATTACTCAGTTTAACACAGGTGAAATGCATAAGAATATACAATTTACAACAAGTAGTTTTCAAATAGTCACAAATGGCAAATCATACATAAGCATACAAAAACAACGATCACACACGTTTTGCAGGAGACCACTATTTAAACAGCTAATATCAATTTGTTAATTAGGTTGCATTGAATAATAAATTAAATAATACATCTATAGGTCATTTCATGCATTTCTTATGTACTATAATTTGAAGAACTATATTCATATATTTTATGCAAGATCAAGGTGCCTTACAATTACAAATGGTATGTTTTATAAATGATATTCAAAATGCTGTAGTTTAATAAATGTATGTAATACTGTAACAATACGTTGTATGAAAAACTGACGTTCTTAAAAGTTACTATAATATACATGTATTCACTGTGTTTGATTGACGCTTACAAACATGAGCGCACTTTTTTTCACTCGCATTCGCTATCATTCACTATTCCACACTGTATCCGCCATTTCGTCCTCGACAGCCAGTGACAAGGGTACCAGCAGGTACATATTGATAGAACAGATTGAAGGAAGAAGACATATCTTGATTGCCAATTTAAGTCTGCTAAATTATTATTATTTGTAGAAAATGACTCCACTTGAAATCGTGCTGTTCTAGTTTATCAGGCATCACAACTATTTGTTGTTTGATATCAATTATGTTTGAGGGTAAACTATAAGCATTTCGCAACAGGGAAGGGTTTGTCGGCTTTTGTAAATAAAAATAAAATATTTTCCACATTACAAAGTTATGTTGTTTTTTTAAAACTTATGTTTAAATAAAAGTTTATTTGCTTATTCGAAAAATGTGTTTATATTTAAAGTGTCCAAACTGTTAAACTTGTTAAAAAGTTTATCAAAAGAGGTTATGACCCTATCATTTTGCAACGTACTGCATGCTTGGTGGTGGCCCTTTTTACAGCTCGCCACTGTGCTTTCCTCTTTAATTGTACGATGACCGGACAGGCTGTGGACCCTATGATGACGCCTACCTAAAGCCCATTGGGACGGTGGCGTTTGATGTTCGTCTGTGATCTTTCTTGTCGTGCCCTTAATGGTTTATTCTCTTACTGCTCTGGCTTCTGAGATTAGATCATGGCGGGGATTTCTTTATTTACACTGTTCTATTTTAATGGGATGACAGTAGGGTAAGTGTAAGGTTTGGTGCACCCTAGAACTGGTTTAAACCCCCAGTGGCCTACTTTGCCACTAACCTTTCCAAGGCGGTAGCCCTATTGTCAACCCTTTTGTGTTTGTGATGTCATTTGCATTGATTATTGCTTTTGCCTTTTTGTTTGTCTGTTTGCGTGTTTGTTTCTGTGTTTTGTGGTTGACTGTCCTCCTTGAATGTTACTTTCTCTGTCCGATATTTTTATATTTCTTTTTATATCTATTGTTGTTTTAAATTCTCTTTCATAAATTCGCCCCTATTCTGGTTAACTATTTAAACAATAAGTCGTCCCGATTTTCTGTCAGGAGATTTCTACAGCATGATCTGAATGAAACGGATGACTATATATTGTTTTTTGTTTGTTTTGATTTGTTCTTTTTTTATTTTTTATTTTTGCTTTTAGCAGTTAATCTTTAATCCTAGTTTTCCTTCTGCAACATGTATAATGAAGTAAAATAAATTGTAAACTAGTCAGATATGGCTGATGATTATCAAAATAATCGATTGTTTGGTATGCACTCTTTGATCTACTTTTATCTACATGTTCGAGTGACCGCAATTATATGACATTATTTTGGAATATATATTTAAATCAAAAGTAGAACAAGTAAGGGTTTCAGTCTGCAGTATAACAAAATAATCTGAATATATAAATGTATTTACCGTACTTTATAAATAGTGAAACAAACACAAAAACGTGTCGCGAAGGTGATGATGATTTATGCATAAAGTTTGTTACACAATATAATTTTAAAATTTTGTTTGCGAGACTGTTGAACTGACAACGATTCCGTCAGTGAAGACGCACATTGTACTTTTAAACCAGTGATGTATTTGAAGGAACGTTTTTGGATTAGATTGAACTAGGGAAATCGGGTTGTGGAATTTTTTTTTCTTGCAACTGACTCCTCGAATGTATATTTGTTCTCAAAAACTTTAGCGATGACGTTATATTGTATTCAGAAACATGAGCAATGCGAACATAAAACATTTACAGCTCAATGAGCTACGCCCATATAGATGTTTAAATGAACCAACTCGTCGAGATCATACTCTATCTATTACGTATTATTCATTTTATCTAGATTAACTGTTAATTGAAAAAACTTCTTCCAGTTAATGCGTTTCTTTTTGTCTGACCGACGTTTCCCAGGAGTACATCCTTCATGTTATAATTCTAACTAATAATGAGTGTCTTACTTCCTATTTTCTCGGAATACCTTACAACGGCCGACATATTCCGTCATGTTAAGTGAATTGACCTTTTTCTTTAAGGAAACTTTCAGATTACATATTGGGTACTGCGCTGAAACTGCGCTGAAAAACAACGTCAGCAACAAACAGGTTAATAAATAATAAATTTGCGTTAGTTGTAAGAAGATATTAACATAAAATGCTAATGCAAAATAGATATTTAACAATTTATGTTATAAAAATATGTTAATTATATACAAGTAAATTATTAAACTTACTAGTACACATTTGTTTGGAAAACGCGTTGCATAACATAGTCTACGTAAATATAGAAAAAGATTGAACAGGAAACTCAGCATTCAACACGATAGTAAGACATAAACTTACACAGACACAAAAAACACATTTAGAGATGAATATAAGGCCAAATAAGACATCACAAACGCAAAGGGGTAAGTTCAGAAGTATGGTGTTTCTATCCAGACATATTAATCAATTAACATTTACAACAGTTTTAGTTTTAGAGATAAAACACGTGACGTGAATCAAAAGTGCAGACATACATACAAACGCTTTAATTTCTTTAATCTATAACGGACACATACAAGTTGTAAATAGTCGCAAAATAAACTATTTAAAGAATTCATTTGAAGAACTAAGGCTATAAGTATCATTTCGCAAACACTCTTAATTTTATATTTCTTGACAATATAAACGCAAAATCTCTGAAGTAACACATTTAGCTCTAAGTTTTGAAAAATAAGAATTAAAAAGGAGACCATTAAACCACTATCTGTAGGAAAGGTGAACCCCTCACGCCATCCCTCTTCTTCATTAGGAAGTCCATGTCACGCCATCCCTCGTCCTCATTAGGAAGTCCAGGCGATTGCACACATTGATGTGAACCCCTCAGGCCCTACCCCGTTTTCATAAGGAAGTCCATGGCATTGCACACATTGATGTAAACCCCTCACGCCATCCCCCGTCTTCACTAGGAAGTCCATGGCATTGCACACATTGATGTGAACCACTCACGCCATCCCTCGTCTTCATTAGGAAGTCCATGGCATTGCACACATTGATGTGAACCCCTCACGCCATCCCTCGTCTTCATTAGGAAGTCCATGTCACGCCGACACTCGTCTTCATTAGGAAGTCCAGGCGATTGCACACATTGATGTGAACCCCTCACGCCATCCCTCGTCTTCATTAGGATGTCCATGGCATTGCACACATTGATGTGAACCCCTCACGCCATCCCTCGTCTTCATTAGGAAGTCCATGTCAAGCCTCCCCTTGTCTTCATTAGGAAGTCCATGGCATTGCAAACATTGATGTGAACCCCTCACGCCATCCTTCGTCTTCATTAGGAAGTCCATGTCACGCCACCCCTCGTCTTCATTAGGAAGTCCAGGCGATTGCACGCATTGATTTGAACCCCTCACGCCATCCCTCGTCTTCATTAGGATGTCCATGGCATTGCACACATTAATGTGAACCCCTCACGCCATCCCTCGTCTTCATTAGGAAGTCCATGTCACGCCATCCCTCGTCTTTATTAGGAAGTTCATGGCATTGCACACATTGATGTGAACCCCTCACGCCACCCCTCGTCTTCATTAGGAAGTCCATGTCACGCCTCCCATTGTCTTCATAAGGAAATCCATGGCATTGCACACATTGACGTGAACCCCTCACGCCACCCCTCGTCTTCATTAGGAAGTCCATGTTACGCCACCCCTCGTCTTCATTAGGAAGTCCATGTTATGCCACCCCTCGTCTTCATTAGGAAGTCCATGACATTGCACACATTGATGTGAACCCCTAACGCCACCCCTCGTCTTTATTAGGAAGTCCATGTCACGCCACCCCTCGTCTTCATTAGGAAGTCCATGTCACGCCATCCCTCGTCTTCATTAGGAAGTCCATGTCACGCCATCCCTCGTCTTCATTAGGAAGTCCATGTCACGCCATCCCTAGTCTTCACTAGGAAGTCCATGGTATTGCACACATTGATACGTATGACACCATGTTTCTCTACTGTTTCATCCAAATTTAGAAGAACCATCAGTGTACCTAATGTTGTATGTAAGCAACATATGAATATCAATGCTGTTTCTTTATAACCGCTGCTCCCAACTAAATTCCTTTTTGTTCTTTTTTCGCTCTTCGGGGCATACAATTTTATTAGATCCTGGGACCATACACCGTGGGATATAGGGGATGAAATAGAGATATAAATATTGCTATATCCACCGCCATATGCTTGCCATCTTTGGGATGGTTAAAATTATGTACTGTTGGTTTTTATGAATATGGAGTTCTGCTCAACCCGGGGCTGAGGGCGTGAGCGGTAGCTAGCATATATCACTACCGCTCATGAACAGTCTCAATCAAACCGAGACTGCAATATTTCGTATGTTACGTTTTATGCAAATGTGTTTGATAAAATAACTGAATCACAAGCTGGTGTTCGACCCGGATATTGTTCAATTGACAATGCATTTATACTTCTAGCAACCATTTCTAAATATCTATGTAAAAAGGGTAAAACGCTATTTGTGGCATTTGTAGATTTTATTAAAGCTTTTGATTGGGTAAATAGAAATAAATTGTTTATAATCCTTAGAAAAGGTGCAATTAAAGGAAAACTGTTGCAATCAATACAAAGCATATATAAAAACGTTAAAGTGTGTGTGAAAGCCAATGAAAAATGTACTTAATATTTTGATTGTCCAATTTTATTTTCATTATTTATTAATGAACTGAGTGAAGAAATGTGTAATAGCGGGATACATGGAGTGCAGTTAACACGTGATGTTGCAGAAATATTATTACTATTGTTTGCTGATGATGTTGCATTGATAGCAGATACTGTAAATGGTCTACAAAAGAAACTTGACTTATTATATCAGTATTGTAATACATGGAAGCTGAAAGTGAATACTGATAAAACTTAAATTGTTGTTTTTAAAAATGGTGGGCATTTAGCAAGAGCAGAGAAGTGGTTTTATGATGGGAAACATATAGAAGCTGTAAGTGGTTATAATTATATTGGATTGTTTTTTACATGTCGATTATCTATGTACCAGATTACGAACGCACTGGCAATAAAGGCAAAACCCGTATTAGTTGCTATGCTAGCTTCATTGAGTGAGCTAACCCCGATACCTTACAGTATATATTTTAAACTATTTGACTCAAAAGTTAGTCCGATATTTCTTTACGGATCAGAACTGTGGGGATTTTATCAAATGGAATGTATTGAAAGGGTTCATATGTATGCTTGTAAACGTTTTATGAATGCATCTATCAATGCATGCAATGCAGCAGTAATGGGTGATTGTGGTAGATACCCTATGTATATAGCAGCCAACAAAAGATGTATAAAGTATTGGTTTAAAAGTATAAAAATGCTATTAAATGTTACTTCTTTTAGATAGTCATGGATATGAAAATTGGGTAACAAAACTAAAGCACAATTTGTATTATAATGGCTTTGGATATATATGGGAACGGCAGAGTGTTGTCAATGAAAATGTTTTTATAAAGCAATATGAGTTAAGGCTTAGAGACCAATATATACAGAAGTGGAGCGAACAGGTTGAGGATAATGCAAATCTGCATTTGTATAGGTATTTTAAATCTGAATTTGTTGTAGAAAATTATTCAAATGTGTTAAATATTAAGAAATTTAGAATAGCTATGGTATCTTTTAGAACATCCTCTCACTCTCTACTCATAGAGAAAGGACGGCATGTAGGTATGCCTAGGGATAGACGTTTGTGTTTTCATTGTAATACTGTTATAGAAGATGATTATCACTTTCTACTGATATGCCCATTCTATCATGATTTAAGATCATTATATATTCCTAAAAAGTACTATGAGTTTCCTAACAAACACAAGTTTAATATTGTCATGTCATGTAAATATGAAAATGTTATAAAACACATAGCTATGTTTCTTTACTATGCTTTCGTTAAACGAAGTGAATTTATTCATGATTAGTACATGTAGTATGTACTGTTATATAATAGTAATAGTATTGTATTGATAGTAATTGTATATAGCAACAACCATTTCGAAAGCTTTTTAGTGATTCACGATGTCAGTGAATTATTATTAATGATAAAACTAAATGAAGAAGATGTTTAGACACCAATGGATTGTTACTGTGTTGAAATATAGCATATATAGAAATCTTGTTATCGTTATATCTCCTGTATTGAAGACGGGAATCGATCAGAACTTTCATAGATTTATTTGTATGGTGTTTTACGTGATTTTCTAGAGTTCAGGGTCTATTTGTGCAAGAACAGATAGGTAGAGGGACATTCCTGATCTGAACGCTATACCAGTTGACAAGATGCAAAGATGGCAAGAACAAGTCGCTTCGGGCGCTATTTTCCCCATTTCTATTCATTTTCCTGCTCTTTGTAAGTCATGGCATGTTCATCTTATTCATTTTGTCCATTACATAACCCCGCCGCATTCAGCACTTTCAGTGATTTGATTCCTTTACTGTATTAACAGTTTACAAGCAAGGTTTTACGCCAGCGTAAAAAAACTGCCGATAAGTAATTAAACATGACTGTGGGCCTGTGAACTTATAGGAATGCAAACAATTACTTGTATAATTTTAATGAAAATCTGAGAGTTATCAAGCTGAAATAAGTGTTGCTGTTCTTTTATCAAAAGCATAACTACGCAATGGATGCGTCAATAGTGTTCACTGTGAAACTTGGCCAAGGTCATGTTGATTTAATCCATAATGATAGTTAAAACAAATTAACAAGTTGTAAACTCAGACATTTTAACGCTCCGGCTTGACAGCCTTTATCAGAATTTAATTTTCTGATATAATCATTCAAATGCAAATTGATAAAAAATCTAAAATCATTTTAAGTGACATTGTGGAAAAGCTGATTTGCTTCTTTTTCGCTTCTCTTTGGCATTTTAAAGAAATCCGATATAACGCTAAACTTTGTCGTTATATATTGAATTTCATGGATTCAATAAATTTCATGGATCTTCATCCATGAAAATACTTTTAAAGAGTTGCACTTATTCCATTCCAATACTTGCGATTTCATTCAGTTGCACTTACGATTTCATTTTGCTCCGTAAACATCCCGGACACATAAAGATCCCGGAAACATTACCGTCAAATCCACAGGCAAAACAGTAACCTCTGAACGTTCCAAAATATGTGTTTATACCATTCAAGTTTTTTCGACGAGTTCTCTAGGAATTCAAGTTGTAAAGCATGCGTATCGCCACTTACATGAGTCGCAGTCTGTTAACCATACACAGATATAAACCCCATTTCAGGATCAGCTGCCTTCGGCACCTGAATAATGGTATATTGTTTACTTGACTGTGTCGAAGTGTTCTAAATACTGCAAAACAAATACACCGTTGCAGCACATCATTATGTACAATTAATACATATGTAGCAATAGTTCTTAAATGTAACGAGATGTAGATTTACTGGCGTGTTGGGTGAACTGCAGTGTTCGACTTATAAAGGACAATGCACCTATCAGTGTTTACCTCGTACAGAGCAAAAGCCAACGCTACCGAATGTCGAACGAACTGAACACATACTGATGTTTCAGCTGCATATGATGTTTTCACCATTGCACATAAATGCATATGTACTGAACATAAAAATATAAATGTTCATCATAAGACAGACATGGCGTTCCATACTACCGTAATGGGTACCTTTCAGTGTTTAACTCATTTAGAACAACCCGCAATGCTGACCTATACCTTTTAGTCTTGACTCATGAAGAACAAACCGAATCTATGTCAGTGTTTAACTCATTTAGAACAATCCCTTAACGAACAACCGACAACGCTGACATATTGGCTTCCTTTTAGTGTTTTCCTCGTATAGAACAACCACAAAACTGGCATGTTGGTAACTGTATTACCGCCAAATGTTAAAATTACGCCAAATGTTATTAATATTACGCTATATGTTAAAACCTATGCTTAATTATAAAAACGTACTTGGTGTGTTTAACTCGTATAAAACAATGCCAAAGCTAGAATAATCATTCCCAGACTATTTCATCTGTTGTCTTCAATCAAATGTCCCTATAATACAAGTTAAGTCCCCAATGGCATTTATAAAGACAACGCCATGTTTCAGGGGAGAAGGTGAAACTAATATAAGTAACGATTATATGCATTATTTAAAAGTTGTTTTTTAAGTTGATGAATATGTTTCACGAGAGACAATTCCATATTATTCCGGAGGCGCTCTACAAAACTTCAATGTCTGATTCGTTCAGAAACGGGTAGATATTGACATTTATAAATAAAATAAAAATGAACATATTTTAATTGCTCACACAAGATGACATATTTAAATTGAATTTTATCGTCGCACAGCGAATGTCATTAGGCAACTTTCCAGTTTCAGTGGTTGACGAAGACCAAAGGTTCCACTCGGGCAGTTTTCATAGAATCACCGACGTTCCGCATTCCAGCTAGATACCTTCTTCGCATAAAGATACATGCTCCTATGAGGGCTCGAACCCTCAACGGTAAGGGGCAAGTGATCTCAAGTCAGAGACTTTAACCACTCGACCACGGACTCTCCTATGTTTCACTATGTGATGAGCTGACAATTTAAATGTGCTGAGAACAAATACGGTAATATCATCTATTAGTGAGTTTAAATTATTGTATGTGTTTTCCTCCAAATCCATGCAATAGTAACAGAAGAGCAATCTTCTGGGATTCATATGTATCCTTTCAGATGAGGTCGGCTAGAAATAGCCGTTATTGTTTTGATAAGCCGTTAAACAACATTTTATTTCATTTATATTGTTTTCTGATTAATCAAATGATAAAATTAACAGGCAAAGCCGCTTAGCTTAATGTATATTATAACAATACTGTATAACTCGAATTGAATCTCGGTCAATCTTACTTAATTATATAGTTAGTATGTTGGCAGCTTTATTCAGAACTTTAAAAGGGTTTTGCCGTGGCCTCATTGTGCTTTGTTTTGTATCTTACTATTTGTTTGGTTACATTACGTGGTCCTGCCTTAGTTCCATTTAGAGATTGGAAAGCTTAAAGACAGGATACTAGCGAGGATTGTGTACAAATAAAATCGATTCAAGCTAACCTGTAGGCCTTCACCACCCCTTCTGTTGTATTTGTCTTTATCATTGTATAATTAATTAAAAGTTGCTCCTTGTTTGTAGTACAATGCGGACCTACGATGCCGTTGCATTTGGACGCTGCGGTTTTTTATAGGACACTTTATCTCATTTTTATATTAGCAAAATATTATTTTATAACGGACATATCGTTATCTTAAAATACCTTTAAAAACATTTTTTACTGACAAACTTCGATAACCTATTTGAAAAGACCTATTAAATGTTTGAATCATTACGTGGTCCTAGTATTAACTTTCATACCCCATCCAACATCCAAACCCTTCCCCAAGAAGCGAAAACGGGGTTGGCTGGGATATGAAATAAAAACTTAATTTTAGCTTAACATATGTAAGTTACACATGTACCTTATCGTTCATAGGCTTGAAACGGTTCACACGTGTTTTAAACTGTGCTTGTTGTTGGCGGTTATAGCGACTTTAATTATATATTCAGAGAAATTTAAATTAGTTTTGCCCTGATCACATTGTGTTTGTTTTTTGTATCTTTTCTTTATTTATTGATGTAAAATTTCTGAAGTGAATTGGATTTAAGAGTCACAGCAATAGCTAAGGTCATATGGCGACTTTCCAGCTTCCTTTGGTGGAGGAAGGCCCCAGATGCACCTCTCTGCATATTGATGCATGGGAGAGCTCCTGGTTAGAATCATCGACGTTCCGCAAGCATGTTGGAAATATTCCTCACATAAAGTTTTCTAAGCCCATGAGGGATCGAACCCACAGCGGTGAGGGGCAAATGAGTTCAAGTCAGAGATTCTAACCACTCGACCACGGACTCCCCTATAGTTTTTGAAAGTTCCACATACAACATTTAGAGTAACTAAAAAGCTTTAGAATGGAAGATATAGCAAACATATCAAACATATACATATAATGAATGAATGAATGGTGTTTTATGGCACGTCGACACATAAATAGGTAATATTGTGCGCATAAACAGAGGAATCATGAAGGAATGAAGTAGTAATTAAAAATAAAGTAAAAGTATAAAGATAAAACTATCTACAAATAAGAGATGATATGGTAGCAATATAAACTATGTATATGTAAATCAACAAATGCCCGCCAACGGGCTTGTACATAAGTTAATATATATAGGAAAATATTACATTGATTTATAAAGTCTGATTTCTTTAAGGAAATCCAAAACAAGACCAAAATCTATAGTATCAAATTACTCTTTCAAAGTATTAACTGTGTAGTATCTTTGTCGCATAGGGACAAAGTCTACACATTCCAACAAGGTATGTTTGACCGTTAACGGTGCAAAACAGGGTATACATTCTGGCAACTGCTCACCTTGTAATACATATGAATGACTACAGCGTGTATGCCCTATCCTGACCCTGGCTAGGACAACTTCCTCTCGACGAATGGGTCTACTAGAAGAACGTCATTCTCCGAGTAACGGTTTAATGGAATGGAGTTTATTGTTCACTGACAAGTCCCAAGCGGCTTGCCAAGAGTTACGAATATATGTGTTGATACAACTTTTAAAATCAGTATAAGGTAATTTGGTATTAGATATATGTAAACATAATGCTGCCTTAGCAGCACTATCAGCTCTATCATTACCACGTATTCCTACATGACTTGGGAGCCAGTAGAAAATAATAACATTATCACCTATAAGAGAATTGTACTTTTCTAAAAGTTGAAGCACAACTGGATTATCATGTGTCATATTACCCAGTGCTTAAAGGGATGAAAGGGAATCAGAAAAGATTACAAAATGGTCATCATCAGATTCCTGAATAAAACTTAAGGCAAGTTCAATTCACTTGCCTTAAGTTCAGGTGAGACGATAGAGGCCTTGTCAGGCAGGCGACTCTTTATGCTATGTTTGTGGACAACAGCTACTGCAGCTACCCTGTCTCCATCTTTTGAACCATCTGTGTATATATGTTGAAAGTTACTGTATTTCGATTTATTTTCATTAAATTTGCTTTGAAAGATAGTAGGATCTGTAATGGATTTGTTATTATTACAAAGATCAAAAATAATTGTTGGTGTTTCCAAAGTCCACGGTGGAATTTGTGGTACTTTGTACTTGGCAATCAAATGTAGGTCGATTTCAGTGACTCTTAATTTTCTTTTATTACGAAGACCAAATGGCCGAATGGCCTTCGGTTTTCGATCAAAAAAGAGGTTCATAATTAGGATTAAAAACAGTATCGAAAGTTGGATTTGAAGGGTTAGATTGTAATTTAATGGTTTACTGAAGGGCTAATTTGTCCCGTCTATAAGACAGTGATGGTTCATTAGCGTCAGCATATAGACTTTCGGCTGGGGATGTACGAAAGGCTCGTAAGGCGAGTCGTAATCCTTGATTATGTATAGGATCGAGCATCTGCATGAATATAAAGAAATATTAAAAGTCGGACAGGGAAAGTAGCATTCAAGTAGGACAGTCAACCACAAAATACAGAAACAAACACGCAAACAGACAAACACGAAGGCAAAGTAGGCCACTGGGGGTTTAAGCCGGTCCTAGGGTGCACCAAACCTCACACTTACCCTACTGTCATCCCATTAAAACAAGACAGTGTAAATAAAGAAATCCCCGCCATGATCTAATCTCTAACCAACAAGGCAGCATCAATAGGCAATATAAGTAAAACACAAATATGCTCGTGTAAATATAATACAAAAAAAGTATATGTATGTTTTATATTGTGATTTATCATGTGCTTTTATTCTGCTTTATTGAGAGACATTTGTACATTTAAAATTTTATACCGTCATGATATTTCATACAAATATATTAAACAAAATATTTATGAACAGAAGTTAGCACAATATTGTTTGTGTGTAAACTAAAATGTGATATGATTGATATTATTATCTGACATAAAATGTGTCGTTCACTAATGTTAAATGGACTGATACAAAACCTCAAAGAAGGGCGTTATATCATATAGTGTATTAAATATCAACATGAAGCACTTTGGACATTTCCCAGTAGGCGCTTCAAGGATTCTCGCTAGCATTGTGATGTTTTCTCTTCCGACAGAAATAAGGAAGTCTAGTTCACCTGAATTTTAATCATCAATGATATCCTTTGAAGTTGTCTGAATGCACTATGATCACACACGGTATGATTGATGCGTGCAGAGTTATCTGGTTATAAATATGCCGTTCAAGTATACACTTAAGGACCATGTTTATATAAATTATACAAATAAAATCACCCCTCGTGTACAATATCGCAGTTGATCCGTTAGCGTTCTATCAGATATGTATTATACAAATGAATTAATCACTAATGTTTGCAAATACAGGAGATATTATGGAGAGAACTGTAACTAATGATGTAATAACTTGTAGTTCAATCTGTTTGCATATGTTGCCATGAATATTGTAAAATTGAATTGATGTATTGTAACATATCTCCAATAAAACATTATTAAAGTAAATATTATTCAATACACATTGCATGTTCCAGAAATGGTTGCACACACATGGGTATAAATAACTCCAGGACTATGACAGGCTTTTCAAAGATAAATCCAAATATGAATGTTTGGTGGAGACAAACAACGGGGCTTAGCTTTGACTTAGTTTGTCACACGTTTCCAGGGTTTAAAGTTTAAATGTGCGTTTCATCCTCGCTTGGTTTTGCTTACATACTTCTTTAAACATAATTACGAATTAAACTAAAATAAAACAAAAGTAAACCCGAACGAAACGCACCCAAACAACACACATTATATTTCGGGTATACATGTATGTGACCGTCGATTGGTTCGTGATGTAGGCAGACTACCCTTTTTTCCTGGGTAAAACCTGTACTGAATAGCTCCCGCCAAATCTGATTTATTATTTTAATTGAGGATTTACTAAGCATTAGATGCTTGTAATTAGAATATATTCTGAGAGGATTAAAACATATTGTGCCCATCTACACACCGTACAACCGACAATCCCAATGACAGTAGGCTCACGAGATATCAGTTCGCAGATGTGAAAGCCATTCGACGAGTGGGTAAGACTTTTTATTAATTTAAAATTAGAATGCAATTAATTCACAATTATTGTTTGGGTTTGTTGTTAAATGCTTTAAGTGTATATTGTTAAAATTTGAACTGAATCAGTCTACTTAACCGCGTTCCGAAATGCAAAGCGTCAGATTTTATCGCGAAAACGTTGGCATCCACTCATATTATTGTATATCTTTGATGTTTGTAGCTTAGTTTCACATTACGCATTAACACATCAATATTTAAGGGTTAGTCGTGATATCAAAATAAAACCCATATAAAATATCAAGACTGCACATCCACAAATAAACTTTATACTGGCTTTCAAAAAGTTCTTGATAAACAAAAATTGCGATCCTTCTTTAAAGTTCATGCTACCATCGATGACAGCTTCAGTCATCAGATGGCTAACACTGATAGCGGTAACTATAGTGACGTTTTTTTGTTAAAATCATTCCTTTTTAATGGAAATGTGACCCATATATTTGATAATGATTGTACTATTGAACCTACTTATATCTACTGTCAAATGTTGACTTACATCAGTGTATCTGTCCACTGGCCGAAGGTCATCAGAGACTCATCTGAGCTTTTTGATCGATTTAAGTTATGCATTTGTCCGTCCGTCTGTCTGCCTGTCAATCCGTCAACATGTGTAAACGACATCTCCTCAGAAACTGATTGACACATGTTGACAAAATTTCAGATGGATGATACAGAGGTCATTGCCTTTCCAAGTCGTACAAATTAGGTCAATGTGACATCCAAAATGGCCGCCATATATGATCAAAACCTTAAACATTGTATTCTCAAGGACCGCGGAAATGATTTTGACAGTTTTTATTTATAAATGATCGCCAACTCCTAGACTATAACAGTTGTTCAAATGAAGTTCCTAGGTTCAAAAATGGCAGTGACCCGGGGTTCCAAAGTTTGTATATGCAGATTTTACATATTTTACATATACTTATATAGGGCATTTGTAAACGACATCTTCGCAGAAACCGTTTGACAAATGTTGACGAAATTGTTTACTTACTTCACACAGTATAGACAGCGTTATCTCCGTAAGGCACAGGAAAATGACTGACTAAGTAAACAGTTCAAAGAAGAGATCGAGATGTTGCGAATTAATTGTTTACTTAATTATGATTTGATGAAAAGAAAGATGGAGAAAGTCAATAATCAGAACTTGCAAAAGGCCAGTCGATCGGTATTTTCTGTTCGTCATTCTATCGTCACTTTCCGTAAGAATTAACATATCGGATTACAGAAATTGATATAAATTAACGGAAACTGATGAGGCAGGTCGTTTTTCGGTGTCGCATAAAGATCGTCCTAATAAAACAGCTAATAGTACATTAATCACATTAATACATAAACGTTTTATGGAATATTTGAAGTGTGATTATCACCTACCCACTACCCATCAACTTATGTTGAACATGTTACGCCACTATCACCTATCCTCCACCCATCAACGTGAGTTGAACATGTTACGCCACTATCACCTACCCTCCACCCATCAAAGTATGTTGAACATGTTACGCCACTATCACCTACCCTCCACCCATCAAAGGATGTCGAACATGTTGCGCCACTATCACCTACCCTCCACCTATCAAAGTATGTGGAACATGTTGCGCCACTATCACCTATCCTCCACCCATCAAAGGATGTTGAACATGTTGCGCCACTATCACATACCCTCCACCCATCAAAGTATGTGGAACATGTTGCGCCACTATCACCTATCCTCCACCCATCAAAGGATGTTGAACACGTTGCGCCACTATCACATACCCTCCACCCATCAAAGGATGTTGAACATGTTGCGCCACTATCACCTACCCTCCACCTATCAATGTATGTTGAACATGTTGCGCCACTATCACCTACCCTCCACCCATCAAAGTATGTTGAACATGTTGCGCCACTATCACCTACCCTCCACCCATCAAAGTATGTTGCACATGTTGCGCCACTATCGCCTACCCTCAACCCATCAAAGTATGTTGAACATGTTGCGCCACTATCACCTATCCTCCACCCCTCAAAGTATGTAGAACATGTTGCGCCACTATCACCTACCCTCCTCCCCTCAAAGTATGTAGAACATGTTGCGCCACTATCACCTATCCTCCACCCATCAAAGTATGTTGCACATGTTACGCCACTATCACCTACCCTCCACACATCAAAGTATGTTGAACATGTTGCGCCATTATCACCTACCATGCGCACATCAAAGTATGTGGAACATGTTTCGCCACTATCACCTACCATCCACCCATCAAAGTATGTTGAACATGTTGCGCCACTATCACCTACCCTCCTCCCATCAAAGTATGTTGAACATGTTGCGCCACTATCACCTATCCTCCACCCCTCAAAGTATGTAGAACATGTTGCGCCACTATCACCTACCCTCCTCCCATCAAAGTATGTTGAACATGTTGCGCCACTATCACCTATCCTCCACCCCTCAAAGTATGTAGAACATGTTGCGCCACTATCACCTACCCTCCTCCCCTCAAAGTATGTAGAACATGTTGCGCCACTATCACCTATCCTCCACCCATCAAAGTATGTTGAACATGTTGCGCCACTATCACCTACCCTCCACCCAGCAAAGTATGTTGAACATGTTGCGCCACTATCACCTACCCTCCTCCCATCAAAGTATGTTGAACATGTTGCGCCACTATCACCTACCCTCCACCCATCAAAGTATGTTGAACATGTTGCGCCACTATCACCTACCCTCCTCCCATCAAAGTATGTTGAACATGTTGCGCCACTATCACCTACCCTCCACCCATCAAAGTATGTTGAACTTGTTGCGCCACTATCACCTACCCTCCACACATCAAAGTATGTTGAACATGTTGCGCCACTATCACCTACCCTCCACACATCAAAGTATGTTGAACATATTGCGCCACTATGACCTACCCTCCACCCATCAAAGTATGTTGAACATATTGCGCCACAATCACCTACCCTAAACCCATCAAAGTATGTTGAACATATTGCGCCACTGTCACCTACCCTCCACCCATCAAAGTCAGTTGAACATGTTGCGTAACTATCACCTACCCTCCACCCATCAAAGTATGTTGAACATGTTGCGCCACTATCATCTACCCTAAACCCATCAAAGGATGTTGAACATGTTGCGCCACTATCACCTACCCTAAACCAATCAAAGGATGTTGAACATGTTGCGCCACTATCACCTACCTTCCACCTATCAAGGTATGTTGAACATGTTGCGCCATTATCACCTACCATGCGCACATCAAAGTATGTTGAACATGTTGCGCCACTATCACATACCCTCCACCCATCAAAGGATGTTGAACATGTTGCGCCACTATCACCTACCCTCCACCTATCAAAGTATGTGGAACATGTTGCGCCACTATCACCTATCCTCCACCCATCAAAGGATGTTGAACATGTTGCGCCACTATCACATACCCTCCACCCATCAAAGTATGTGGAACATGTTGCGCCACGATCACCTATCCTCCACCCATCAAAGGATGTTGAACACGTTGCGCCACTATCACATACCCTCCACCCATCAAAGGATGTTGAACATGTTGCGCCACTATCACCTACCCTCCACCTATCAAGGCATATTGAACATGTTGCGCCACTATCACCTACCCTCCAACCATCAAAGTATGTTGAACATGTTGCGCCATTATCACCTACCCTCCACCCATCAAAGTATGTTGCACATGTTGCGCCACTATCGCCTACCCTCAACCCATCAAAGTATGTTGCACATGTTACGCCACTATCACCTACCCTCCACACATCAAAGTATGTTGAACATGTTGCGCCATTATCACCTACCATGCGCACATCAAAGTATGTGGAACATGTTTCGCCACTATCACCTACCATCCACCCATCAAAGTATGTTGAACATGTTGCGCCACTATCACCTACCCTCCTCCCATCAAAGTATGTTGAACATGTTGCGCCACTATCACCTATCCTCCACCCCTCAAAGTATGTAGAACATGTTGCGCCACTATCACCTACCCTCCTCCCATCAAAGTATGTTGAACATGTTGCGCCACTATCACCTACCCTCCACCCAGCAAAGTATGTTGAACATGTTGCGCCACTATCACCTACCCTCCTCCCATCAAAGTATGTTGAACATGTTGCGCCACTATCACCTACCCTCCACCCATCAAAGTATGTTGAACATGTTGCGCCACTATCACCTATCCTCCACCCCTCAAAGTATGTAGAACATGTTGCGCCACTATCACCTACCCTCCTCCCATCAAAGTATGTTGAACATGTTGCGCCACTATCACCTACCCTCCACCCATCAAAGTATGTTGAACTTGTTGCGCCACTATCACCTACCCTCCACACATTAAAGTATGTTGAACATGTTGCGCCACTATCACCTACCCTCCACACATCAAAGTATGTTGAACATATTGCGCCACTATCACCTACCCTCCACACATCAAAGTATGTTGAACATATTGCGCCGATATCACCTACCCTCCACCCATCAATTTATGTTGGGCATGTTGTGCCATTTCAGTCTTTGTGGCTTTCTATGCTATTTATTTCTTTGTATTTATACATATATGACCATTTGTTTGTTTTTCTTGTATTGCCTGTTAATGCTGCCTTGTTTGTTAGAGAATAGTTTATGGCGAGGATTTATTTATTTACACGTTTTATTTGGATGACAGTAGGTTAAGTATGAAGTTCGGTGCAACCTAGAACCTGGTTTAAACCCCCAGCGGCATATTTTGCAACTGACCATTCCAAGGCGGTAGTCATATTATCAACAATTTTTCTATTTGTGACGTCATATGCCTTTATTCTTTATTCACATTGCCATTCATGTATGTCGTTTTGCGTGTTTTTTGGGTTTACTGTGTTTACTGTGTTCTGTGAAAGCTGCATTTCCTGTTCGAATTTTATACTTATTTTTACCCTGTTTGCACTCTCACGACTTAAACATATATACGTCTAATTATCATTATAAAACATCGGAAAAGTATCTGATTACCTACTTAAATGTATTTATAGGTCATTAGATGTGTATTGGAATATATGCAAGAGTTCTTTCGCGTATTAATATTGCACGACTTTCGGATCGCAATATTTATGCGCAAAAAATTGAGTGCATATATCTCAATATAAATCGAATAACATTTTTATTGCATGCGCATTTTTAAGTTAGAACAAGAAAATAATTGTTCACCTACAACATTTATTTGAAAAAAACTGATTGTCATGACATCGTGCGAATTTTCACAATGAAATCAATATTGTTTATATCACGTGCCATACTTTCTTTGACATGAACAAAAAAGTGCAATCACGAACGAATATACATTACACACCCACTATGACTTAACTACACGTCAGTATGGGCGAATATTGATGTTTCCTGTTACATCGAAAGTAAACTGAGATTGTAAATCAGCCCACCATTGTGGCTCTTAGAATGCATTCTCAAAGGGAATGTAGAAAGGGATTATTGTGTGAAAGACACGGATACGCAGTCAGGTGCAGTAATCTCCAATAAGTATTGGACCGTGCTTGTTTTTTTTTACATATCAAACAATCCAGCGAAGGAGTTGTGTATTTTTGAATTGATATACTTGTAATAAAATACTGAATATATATAACAGATAAATTCAAAGGAATAAACCGAAACCACTTACTCGATAGCGAACTGTCTTCATCTAATCATATATGCTAAGGGGCTTGGCGTCGTCGGTCGTCTTTTTCACGAGTATCATTGACGGTTTGGACATTTTAAGAGCGTTTTGCTTGATTTAGATGATTACCGGGATATTACTACCGGGTTTTGGATTCCAAAATAAACACTGCCCAAACAACATTATATTTGAAAACATTGTTTGTGTTATGGAGATCAATATCAAGAAACTTTGTTGTGATGTGGAGTTCAGTATCGGCCAATGAATGTATGGTTTACTTATTCTATTTCCAAACAAATTATCAAGAATATTCGCCCATTGAGTTGTGTAAGTCTCCTTAAGGCGTTCCTCTGTAATGGCAGTGCGACTGGATTATTATGATTTATTACAATATGGAGATTATTTTTACTAAAATAATGTAAGATAGCTAATTTGCTTGCGTCTACAAAATTGAATTGTGTGTGCCAATACGGATTTAAAGTGGCATTCTTGTACAGTTCGACGACAATATATATGTAATAAAGATAGCCTAAGAAGATCGGTCTATAATCACAAGTATACGCCAGCTATTTATATAAATAGCTTCATTATCGCATATGATAATTACTAAATGCTAAGAACAAATTGCCATGTAACCAGTCTAGTCGTCTGCATCTGGTGGAGTTATTAAGAAGGCGGCCATTTTCAGCAATCAGCATTCAATAAGAACTAAGTAATGCTACTTTAAAGAAAACAAACATTTAAAAATAGAAATTAGACGGATCGGTATTAGTAAGCTTACTTATTAATGAATGATGCTGTATCATATTGGTCCAATCGTCTTATCCTTCGGATGAATCACGGTTGGCCACGAATGTGTTAATTTTGAAGAGAAAACCACACAGGTGATAACACTAACGAAAATAACAACGTAGGGTTGCGCCGATGCGTTTAGAAATGGGTATATATATATTGACATTTAGAAATAAAAAAAACAAAAACATTTTAATTGCTCAAAGGAAGTTCAAGATGAAATGTTTAATTATATGTTGAGTTAATAACTGAAATTTATGAAGAAGCGAATACTAGTATGCCATCTAGTGAGTTTAATTTAATGTAAGGCGTTTCGAAGGTTTTTCTCCGAGCAAGTTAAACACTTATGAATATATGCAATAGTTACAGCAGAGCAATGTGCCCATACTGCTGTGTATCTTTTCACCGGCCTGGAATTCATCAACCATTCTTCAAACTATTCTTAGACTTGAGCTCAAGTACTCAAATTTCGTTCTCAGATATTCTAAAAGCCTTCAAAGAAAAATTATCAAGTTGCTTATTATTTGTATTTACCATATTTATACATAGCAGCTTGTTACGAAAGTTTATACTTTAACCTTATAGAAATATTTGTGATTGACATTTGCATATTTGGGCTTAAGTCTAAGAATATTCTCAAGACATTACGTGGTCCGAGTATTAACATTCATACCTCATCCAACCCCTTCT